>JAPKLY010001064.1:56853-73612 GCA_026898435.1 Prunella vulgaris
AGGGGAAAGTTCTTCTTCTTAGCTTTGCCAGTAGTGGCAATTTGCTTCTTCCCTTCTTCCCCCTTTTTGGCATCATCGTCATTAATACGTTTAACAAAATCATCCACTGACTCCGCCAAAAGATTGAACTGACTATCCATCTCAGTCTGCTTCACCTGCAATTGCCCAATCTGCCCTACCATTCCCCTCAGGCCGATACTGAGCTGATCAATGGCTGAATTGTGTGCAGCCTTCAGTCGACCCTCGAAGTTTTCCATCCTTGAGTCTAGGGCAGATGCAATTTTCTCCTTCACCTGAGCAGACAACTCCCTCAGCAGGTCCTCCTTCAGTTCAGTTCTTAACTTGACCAATTTCTCATCAACCAGTTGATCAACCTTTTCAGATAGTTGTTCATCCAGAAAATTAGCAAGTTTAGTCTCCTGCTGAGTCTGCACATCTGAAACCATCTGATTGCAGTTCTGAATGGCATCCTTGGTTTGCTCGGAAATGACAGTGAGCTCTACATTGATTTCAGACCGAGCTTCCCCAAAGAGATCAATTGTTGCATGCATATCAGAGGCCATATCATTCAGGTCTTTATCCAGCCTTTTCATCTTCTTATTCAGAGTTTTAGAATTTGAATCAACCCTACTTGTCTGTCGCTCAACGAGAATTACCCTTCTGTGCATATTCGAAAGAGCTCGTGAGGAATTTTCAGTGAACATAGCCGCTGGGGTGATCCAGTTTCCTCTAACTCTGATAAGACCTGATCGACCCTCTCCTGAAGCCTCCGCTGCCCCGGGTCCAAGGGGTGCATCATCGGCCGGTGCACTGACTCCCTCAGTGCCACCTTGCTGAATGTCATCAGCAATCACCACAACCTCCATTTCAGTTTCCTTCTCCTTTCCCTTCTCTTCAGCTAACTGAGTCTCAGGCTCAGGATACGTTCTGCGGACTGTTCTCATAAAATCCACCATTTTGATCAGATGATGTAGAGAGTAAACACCAAAATGATCAAAGAGGGCGACTTCTAAATCTGCAATGCAGTCCCATCCTCTGGACTCTCCTAGCTGGCTGAGCTCAGACCAAGTAGCATTTCTGATCATGGCAAAAGTGCGGAGTTGCACAACTGCCTCCTTCTGAGCCTCAGTAAGATCAGGGAATCTCCTTTCCACCATCTCAGCTGCCTCTCCCCTTGCAAATATCTCAAAATCTGATAGACTGTTCACATCGGGCGCAGGGAAAGGCCATGGTGCTTCATGCTGAACTGATTCAGCAGCCTCTTGCCCAACTCCTCCTTCCTGAGCAGGCTCTTCCTGACCCAAACTCTGATAGGTTTCAGGAATAGTAAGGATCAGCTGGTTGGGATCAGGGGATGCAATCGGAGCAAATTCAGGAACAGCCTGCGCCTGAGCTGGTTCCTTCTCAACAGCTTCAGCAGAATCCTGCGCCTGAGCTGATTCCTTCTCAACAGCTTCAGTAGAATCCTGCGCCTGAGCTGATTCCTTCTCAACAGATTCAGCAGCTTGTACCTCCATAAGCTTCTTCTTTCGCCCAGCTGACCCAGAGTAGAGAAATTTCAGCTTTTGTTGCTTAGGTCTGGAAGGCTTAGATTTATCCTCCGCTGGCTTTGCTGTATCAGACTTTGAAGACTTGCCTGCCTGAACCTGGACTTTCCCAGTCATGCTCGCCTGGGCCTTCTTCTTCTGAGTCCGAGGCCTTCTCCTTGTGTCAGCATCATCAGAATAAGCTCTGAAGAGATGGATTTTCGCTGGGATCTCGAGTGATTGAGCCTGATCCACATCACCGAGATCCAGAGTCTCCAAGAGCATAGAGATCTTGGTGCCAAAATGCATCTTGGCCTCAAAGGTCGCCTGCCCCTCTGGCGAGTACTTGATTTTGCTGGTCTCAGCCTCCAGCATTTGGAGGAAGTAACCCTCCCAGTCAAAATTGTGCAGAGGGGCGTCGGAAATATCCATCATTGTGAACAGCTTTGGCCTGGAGATCTGCTCCAATCCTCCAGCAATTCCCATCACTCCCTGACTCGTCAGGTCGAAGAAGTGACAGTTTTCAGTCCTCAAGACTGATTTATTCAGGCCGGACTTCAGCACGACATCTCCATCACACAGGGACTGGAGAAAATCCTTCTCATTCCCAAACCCATACTCCACTGGGCTTCGTCCTTTGTTGGGAAGATTGAAAACCTCCTTAATCTTCTCCCGAATGTTGAAGGTGACCCACCTCCTGACCATCTCCTCCTCACCACCCTTTCCCTTCTCACAGGTGGTCAAGGGAATACAAGTTTCCCACTCCTGGGAGTCCTTGTTCTGCGCCATCTTCAGGTAGAAGGCAACAATGAGTCTGGGGTGGAGCCTCTGTGGCTTTGCAGTGATGAACTGCAGAAGACCTGCATTATTAAAAAGGTCTCGCACAGGCATAATATCGGGGTTATTAGAAGAAAAATCCCCATACGGCTCGTAGTGTATTTCGTTCCTTAAGTGGAAAAGGTTTCCAAAAAAGGTATCGGCAGAAGGTGAAGCCATGGAAGATTTTAAGAGATTTGAAGAGAATCGGTTTTTAGAGAAGATAAGTTAAGAAAATATTGGGTGCATAAAAGTTTTAACAACACGATCTTCTCTTATTTATAGAAAGAAAAATTCAGTTTTAATCGGACGGTTTAGAAAATAGTGACCTATGGGATTCAATGGACAAGATTGAGCAGTAAAAAGCATTTGCCTTTTCGGTTCTTCAAAGGTAATTGGTCAAAATTTTATTGATAACTGTTCCCGCCCACAGTGCATTAAATGCGCATTAGAGCATGTCCGTATTTAATTCAAACAAATTGAATTAAATAATAACCGAATATTAAAATGAACGGCTGGGATCATTTGGCAAATTAAATTGATTTGACAACACAGCAAACAGTAAAAAAGGATAATGCACGCAATATCAAATGACATAGACAAAAATCAGGAAACATACCAGTCAGTCAGATATGTATTCTGACTGATACCACTTATTGCTCTATCAGGGTGACAAGCCCTGAGTTCAGTGTCCTAAATCTTAGTCAGTCTATACTGATCATCCATTTTATACTGAATGTTCCTCCTACAACCATTCACATTCTCTCTGAGATTCCCTTCACACTGAGTCTAAATGAGTTATTCCCCCTGACCTTGTGCATTCTTATCAGAGATTCAAACTGAATCACCTAAGCCTGGGTCAAGGAGTCCTAACTCTACTGATAACTCAACAAACCTGGTTTCAGGCAGAGCCTTAGTCAGGACGTCAGCTCTCTGTTTTTCAGTAGGGACTCTCTCCATCCTGATGTCCTTCTTCTCAACATGATCTCTGATAAAGTGATGCCTGATGTCTACATGCTTACACCTAGTATGTAAGAATGGGTTTTGGGATATGGCAATGGCACTATTATTGTCAAAATAAATTGGAACTTCAGTGGCCTCAACTTGGTAGTCTCTCAGTTGTTGTTTCAGCCAAAGAATCTGAGAGCAACAAATGCCTGCCGCCATATACTCAGCCTCAGTAGTAGACGTTGCAACACTGGTTTGCTTCTTAGAAAACCAAGAGATCAGTTTACTCCCTAGAAACTGACATGTGCCTGTAGTTGATTTCCTATCAAGTCTACAGCCTCCATAATCAGCGTCTGAATAGCCAGTCAGTTCTAGGTTGTCATCAGAGGGATACCAAAGTCCTAAGTTGACTGTACCTCTTAGGTATTTCAGAATCTTTTTGGTACTCTCTAGATGACTCTTCTTTGGATCAGACTGATACCTTGCACAAACGCCAACTGCATAAGTGATGTCAGGACGACTAGCAGTCAGATATAATAAAGATCCTATCAGTGCCCTGTATTCAGTCTGATTTACTGAGGCTTCTTCTTTGTCAGAATCCAGCTTCTCATTTGTGTTCATGGGAATGCGTGAGACTCTGCTGGACTGAACTCCAAATTTCTGAATCAAGACCCTCGCATACTTGGACTGATTAATGAAAATTCCAGAGTCAGTTTGCCTGACTTGGAGACCCAGAAAGAAATTCATTTCTCCCATCATTGACATCTCAAATTTCCCAGTCATCAGCTTGGAAAATTTCTCACAAAGCTTCAGATTAGGAGATCCAAATATTATGTCATCCACATAAATCTGAACCAAGAGAATGTCTTCCCCTTCGGTGATCCGGAAGAGGGTCCTGTCCACTGTTCCTTTCACGAACCCGTGGTCTATCAGGAATTGGGATAATGTATCATACCAAGCTCTCGGAGCTTGCTTCAGGCCATAAAGGGCTTTCTTCAGGTGGTATAGTTTATTACCGACTTCGAATCCAGGAGGTTGCTCAACATACACCTCTTCATTCAGTACACCATTCAGGAAAGCACTCTTTACATCCATCTGATACACTTTGAATTTCTTGAATGTTGCATAAGCCAGAAACAACCTGATTGCTTCTAATCTTGCGACTGGAGCAAAGGTCTCATCATAGTCGATACCTTCGGCTTGACAGTATCCTTTTGCTACAAGCCTGGCCTTATTTCTGACAACAACATTCTTCTCATCCCTCTTGTTCTTGAAAACCCATTTGGTGCCAATAACATGTTGACGCCTAGGTCTATCCACTAACTCCCAAACTTGATTCCGCTCGAACTGATTGAGCTCATCCTGCATGGCTAGGATCCAGTTGGGATCAGCTAGAGCTTCTTCTATGCTTGTAGGTTCCTGATCACTCAGGAAGCAACAAAACATAGCGCTTTCACCAAAGGATAACCTCGTCCTGACCCCCTCATTAATATCTCCAATGATATCAGCCAATGAGTGATCATCTAGCCATCGCCTCCTGCTGACTGGAGCACTGGGAGCTACTGATGTTCCATTGCCTGATCCTGAAACATTAGTCTCAATAATAATAGGCAAAGAAGCGGAACGAGCAAGAACAGGGGATACTGAGTCATTTCCTGAGGGTTGACCAATATCAGAGAAATTGTTTCCCCCTACAGTGTTGGACTCAGTAACTGTCTCAGGTGCAGAAGCATCATCATCGACAGTACGTACCTCAGGTTGAGTCTGTCCTTCCGTCTGAGACTCAACATTTTCCGAGGCAGAGGCTTGCTGAGGGTTGGTCTGAATTCCATCCTGATCTTCATCGTCATCATCCCATCCCTTGGGAGCACTGACAAGTTTGATCTTGAATTCAGGATTCTTCAGACTTAGCCTTGTTACCCTTTTGGTAATTCCCTCAGTATCAGGACTTGGAACCTGTTTCCTATGCACTGATGCAGTTTCATCAAACACAACATGAGGTGTTTCCTCCACACATAGGGTCTGACAGTTATACACCCTGAAAGCTTTACTGACTGAGGAGTATCCTAAGAAAACTCCCTCATCAGATTTGCTATCAAAGGCTTTCAGCTGGTCTTTCCCATTGTTCAGGATGAAACACTTACACCCAAAAATATGGAAATAAGAGATGTGAGGTTTCCTCTTGTTCCAAGTCTCATAGGGTGTCTGTGCATGTTGTTTGTTCAGCATAGATCGGTTCTGAGTGTAGCAGGCAGTGTTGATTGCCTCAGCCCAGTACTTCCTGGGCAGTCCTGATTCAGCCAACATGGTCCTGGCAGCTTCCTTCAGGGTACGATTCCTTCTTTCAGCAACCCCATTCTGCTGAGGGGTCCTAGCTGCAGAAGTCTCATGAGCTATACCATGGTTAGTACAAAAGTCAGTTATAATAGAGTTTATAAACTCGGTTCCTCGATCTGATCGAATCCTGACAATGCTCTGACCCTGTTCAGTACTCAATTGCTTGAGTAACTCAGGAAGCTTGACCTGTGTCTCCTTTTTGTTCAGCAAGAAAATAACCCATGTGTACCTGGAATAGTCATCAACAACAACAAGGGTATATTTCCTACCATTTATGCTGACAGGAGTTACTGGACCAAAGAGATCCATGTGCAGGAGCTGAAGCACTCTGTCAGTAGAGAAGGCTTCCTTCACCTTGAATGAGGCTTTGGTTTGCTTGCCTTCCTGACACGCTCCGCACACGTGGTCTTTGCTAAAAACTTCATTAGGCAGACCATCTACAAGAGAAAGTCTAGAGATTTTGTTAATAATCTTGAAGTTTAAGTGACTCAGACATTTATGCCAAAGCCAACTGAGCTCAGAGGAGCTCTTAGCGACCAGACAGGTTTCAGGAGGGCTGCTCTTGAAGTCAGCAAAATATACATTGCCCCTCCTGACTCCTGTAATCAGAACCTGCAGTGTAGATTTGTCCTTTACGAGACACATATTAGATGTAAATTCTACACTATATCCTCGGTCACAAAACTGACTGACCGAGAGCAAGTTATGTCTCAGTCCTTCAACATATGATACATTCATTACACGGACAGAATTAATAACAAGGGTTCCGAATCCTCTGGTGAAACCCTTAGAGTTATCACCAAAGGTTACCTGCGGGCCTTCTTGAGCTACATAATCCTGAAGGAGATCACGAAATCCGGTCATGTGCCTGGAACATCCTAAGTCCAAGTACCAGTCCTTCATCAGATCCTCCTTCTTCTTCTTGTAGCCCGCAGTGACCTGAAAAGAAACAGGCCTCAGGTACCCATCTCGTATTGGGTCCTACTGAGTCAGCCATACCCTTCGGGATCCAGATTTGTCTGACAATTCTGACAGCATCAGAAGTGTAGACCTGTTTCCCTGAAATGTTAACATACACAGTTCTCTTCTTCCTTTGTGCCTGGGAAGTTGAGGGTGTATGGGTGTCAGCCTGAGATACAGGAGCCCTATATTGATTTCTGGGGGTGGGCCTCCTGTTTCTCCTTGACCTGGGTGCATTGGGCTGAAGTCTGTCCTGAGAAGGAGCAGCTCGGGCCTGACCTCTTGGCACATGAGGTCTGGCCTGAGTGTTTCTGGAGTCAGGTCTCCATTGCCTTTCAGAGGCCACTTGGTTTGTCCTTCTTCTTAAAGAATTGGGACGCTCCTGATGGGCTCTGTGCCCTGTCTGAGGAGTCTGAACCTCAGTAGTCCTAGGTCTTGCCTGAGGTCTCCTTTGTCCTGAGTTCCTTTTGTTCTGAACATTTCTAGGCTGGGCCTGAGAAGTGCTAGGAACAAAATTCTTCCCAGTTTCAGGATTCCTAGGCTGGACCTTGGAGTTCCTTTGGTCTGTCTTCCTAGACTCAGAATGAGAAACTTTGACCTTTTCCTTAGGTTTTTGTGTTGGTTTCTCAGTTCTTTGCCTGACAGGTTCAGCAGGCATTTTCTCCTTCCCTTTGCCTTTATTCTGATGAGCAACACTTGAGCTCTTGTCATCAGTTAGGGCAGGGACAAACTTTTTCTGAGAGTTGCTCCCTGAAGCACCTCTCTTCTTCTTGCCCTTTGGGTCTTTTGTGGCATCATAGCCTAACCCAGCTTTAGCACCATCAGTCAGCTGAGAGAAATGTGTCAACTCATCAACCACTTGGGTAGATGTGTATAACTTCTTCAGCTTGACTTCAAGATGCCCATTGGCTTCTTTCAGGGCCTCAATTTCAGTGGTGTATTGAAGCACTAATTCTGAATGAGCTTTCTCTTTTGAGATCAGCTCAAGATCCCAAGCAGTTTGCTCAGCACAAAGGCGAGCTTGCCACTCAGTTTCGAGCATCATTCTTAAAGCAGTTCGCTCAATTATCAGTTGTTCCTGAGCAAGGAACAAATCAGTATCACGAGTCTCAATCAGTGAGCTACTCGTGTCCCTTGGCACGTAAAACCCAAGTACCTATCCTCAGGGTTTTGAGGATAGCTTCCTGTTAAATCAGGTCGTGGACGTAGGAGTTGGTTATCTCCGAACCACGTTAAAAAGTCCCCTGTGTGCTGATTTACTGTTTTGTTCAGGATCATAAATGTCATCATATTAAACTGAACATACTGCATTGGTTTTAACTTCAGGACAGAATCAATCATCCTGAATCTGAATACTGTGCACTCAGCCTTAACCACCAATTTACTAAGCAACTCAGAGAAAATGTTTTCAGAAACTAAAACGAGTAGAATCTAAGGGCTCACTTTCCGCACGTACTCTGACTCACTGAGATAGTAGTCCAACTGACTCGCTTCCGAGCAGTCAGTAGGTTTGTTATCTCTACTGAGCCTCCGAGCACATTACTCACACTCAGTTTATCTGACTCGTTACTGAACCGTCCCTGCTGCCCCTGTGGACCTTCAGCGTACCGAGTACTTCAGGGAATCCTGACTGAGTGCATTAGAGCATTTTTCTGAGTCTTTCAGAAAAATCTGACATCAGTGTATTCCCCCCCCCATACACTGATTTAACTCGTTTCGGGACCAACAGTCTTCTTTAGGGACCAACAAGTGGTATCAGAGCTGTGTGTCCTAACGGCCACAGCTTGAGAAGCTTTAGGTGGTCACCAGGGCAGATCCAAAATCCTTTTGAAAAATCCTTGTGTGTTATTTCTCCTAACACATTTTGCAGGAATCATGTCTTACAACTTTGGTATGAATTTTGAAGAGGAGATGAACAAGATTATTCAAGATTTTGAGGAATACATCTCCACTGCTGATTCACCATCATCAGAGGATTTTTGTCTCATGGCAGACACAGAAGAGGTAGAAGCTAAAACCCCCTCTGTTAGCTCATCTTGCTCTTCTACCAATTCTATGGAGTCTGAGATGCAAAAGCTGCTCTCAGATCTCCAATCCTCTCCAATCCAGCTTCTTCTCTAGCATCAGGGATATCTTGGTGCCATAGTGCATCTTGTTCTTAAACTTAGCGAATCCCTCGGGAGTTTGCTCAATTTTCTTAAGCTCGGCCACAATCATGCCCAGAAAATACTCCTCCCAGTTAAAAGTATGACTGGCACTTTGCTCAATGGCCATCATCATGTTCAGTTTAGGGCATGAAATCTGCTCCAATCCTCCGGTACACCCCATCACTGCCTGAGTTGTCAGATCAAAGAAGTGCCTAGGAGTAGGTTTCAGCACTGATTTGTTCAGATGATCTTTCACCATCACCTTCCTTCGCAGAGTGGGTTGATATACTCTTGTTCATCCCCCATCCCTTGATCCTTAGGAACCACCCCAGAGTTAGGCAGTTCAAAGGTGCCCCTTATCAATTCCCTTAGGGCTCATGTGGTTCGTAAGGTTAAAATATCTATCCGCAAAAAACATGCATGTTTTTGGCTGATAGATATTTTTATCTTACGAACCAAATGAGCCCTAAGGTTCAGGGTGGTCCACTTATGATTAACCCTAGATTCACCCTTCTAAACAACCGTTTCAGAAGTAGGGATGCACGTCTCCCACTCCCCAAGCACTGTTCTTTACCATCTTTAGATAGAACGCCACTACGAGCCTGGGGTAAAGGCGAACTGGTCCGGTGGAGAGCCATTTGAGAAGCCCAGCCTTCTCAAGCATCTCCTTGAGAGGCAGAAGGTCAGCGTGGTTCGAGGAGAAATCTGCCAATTGAGTCCTTTAGGTGGAATAAGTTCTCAAAGATAGTTTTAGCAGACGGTGAAACCACGGATGAAGATATGAGGGTTAGAAGAAGATGAATTGCAGAGAGAGAATATAAATATGGTAAGAGAAATTTTGAGTGCGTAAAAGACGCAAAGTAAATAAAACCCTATATTTATATAAAATCGGTTTTCACATGAACGACCCTGATTAGAAGACCTTAGAAATTTGACGATTCAGATCAAAACAAAAAATGCGTGAACAGAGATGAATCGACTCGATTTTCAAACGTAATTATTTAAAAACTTTATCAGTAACTGTTCCCGCCCACTTTGCATTTAATGCATGTCAGAATATGTTCGTATTTATTTCAAATAATTTGCAATAAATAATAATCGAATATTAATGAATGGCTGAGATTACATGACAAGGAGATTCGATTTGACAATACGGCAAACAGTATCAAGGATGATGTAGGCAAGATATGATGACTCAAGATAAATCAGGAAACATACCAGTCAGTCAGATTTGTATTCTGACTGATACCACATGTGACCTATCAGGGTGACAAGCCCTGAATTCAGTGTCCTGGATCTTAGTCAGTCTATACTGATCATCCCTTTCATACTAAAAGTTCCCCTTTCAACCATTCACTCTCTCTCTGAAATTCCTTCATCCTGAGCCCTAGTTAGTCATTCCCCCTGATCTTATGAATTCTGAATAGAGATTCAGACTGAATCTCCTAAGCCTAGGTAAAGGAGTCCTAACTCTACTGATAAATCAACAAACCTGCTTTCAGGCAAAGCCTTAGTCAGGATGTCAGCTCTCTGCTTATCAGTAGGGACTCTCTCCATCCTGATGTCCTTCTTCTCAACATGATCTCTTATAAAGTGGTGCCTGATGTCTACATGCTTACATCTTGTGTGTAAGACTGGGTTTTGGGATATGGCAATGGCACTATTGTTGTCACAATAAATTGGGACTTCATATACCTCTATTTGGTAGTCTCTCAGTTGTTGCTTCAACCAAAGGATCTGGGTGCAGCAACTGCCTACCGCCATATACTCAGCCTCAGTAGTAGACGTTGCAACACTGGTTTGCTTCTTAGAAAACCAAGAGATCAGTTTACTTCCTAGAAACTGACATGTGCCTGTGGTTGATTTCCTATCAAGCCTACAGCCTCCATAATCTGCATCTAAATATCCAGTCAGTTCTAGGTTGTCATCAGAGGGATACCAAAGTCCTAAATTGACTGTACCTCTCAGGTATTTCAATATCTTTTTGGCACTCTCTAGATGACTCTTCTTCGGATCAGACTGATACCTTGCACAAACTCCAACTGCATAAGTGATTTCAGGAAGACTTGCAGTCAGATACAGTAAAGATCTAATCAGTGCCCTATATTCAGTCTGATTCACTGAGGCTCCTTCTTTGTCAGGATCCAGCTTCTCATTTGTGTTCATGGTGTTCGGAAATCCCTTATGTTTTGATGCAATTAAAACCAGTTGATCTTGGGAGGTCAGCTGATCAGCTGAGGTCAGATCAGCTAAGGATGGTCAGCTTAGGTGAAGGTCAGCTGAGGTGCTAGATATCAGCTGATGTCAGGTCAGCTGAGGTGCTAGATATCAGCTGATGTCAGGTTAGCTGATGTCAGATCAGCTGAGGTCCAGGTCAGCTGATGTCAGACCAGCTGAGGTGCCGAAATCAGACGAGGACAAAATCAGCAGAGGAGCACCCAGATCAGCTGAGACACGTTCAGGACAGCTATGACTCAACATACCAGCTGAGCCCTGAACATATCAGACGAGGACCACCAACAGCAGCTGAGGTCGTCTGAAGCTGTTGCATAGAAGATTTATTTACAGAAAGTCAATCATGTCAAGGGGACAAGATCACAGCAATATGATTTCCAGAATCATAGGCAATCAATCAAGTTAAATTAGATTGAAGATCAAAGCCAAGATGGAAAGATATCAATCTAGAGATCAAGAATCAATCAAGCCAAGATGGAAAGATATCAACTTGGAGATCAAGAATCAATCAATCACTTTGATTGATTGATTACATATTTATAGGGATTTCAAATTCTAGTCAACTCTAACGGCTAGTATTTGACACCTATAAATATGTGTACCATAGAGAAGATTTACATAAGTTTTACACAAGATCAACTAGTAGAATCGCTACACAATTCTCTTTGTACTCACAACCCTACATATTTATTTATCATTTGTAAAGACTTTGTAGAAGTCTAGAAGTTAGATGCAAGTGTGCACTAACAAGAGTTGTAAGAGAGTTTTCTCTTGAAAGTTGTAAGGAAGGAAGTTAGTAAGTGAGTAGATAGCCCCTCAAGTCCAATTTGGTTTGAGGAGAGTGGATGTAGGACAGTTGGTCCGAACCACTATAAATCTCGTGTCTTTTACTTGCTTTATTTTAATTGCTCCTACTTGCTGCACTAAACAAAAGGTTTTCATTAAAAGGATTTAATTTAAAACGTTTCCGCACACAAAATCACTGCGCACTCAGCTGATTGTAAAGTCAGCTGTTTTTAAAACAAGAAGACTCAAAGTCTTCTTTAGGGACCAAGACATGGGAATACATGAGACTTTGCTGGACTGAACTCCAAATTTCTGAATCAAGTCCCTCGCATACTTGGACTGATTTATGAAAGTCCCGGAGTCAGATTGCCTGACTTGGAGACCCAGAAAGAAGTTCATCTCTCCCATCATTGACATCTCAAACTTCTCAGTCATCAGCTTGGAGAATTTCTCACAAAGTTTCAGATTTGGAGATCCAAATATTATGTCATCCACATAAATCTGGACCACGAGAATGCCTTCCCCTTCAGAAATTCGGAAGAGGGTCATGTCCACTGTTCCTTTCACGAACCCGTTGTCTATCAGGAACTGGGAAAGTGTATCATACCAAGCCCTCAGAGCTTGCTTCAGGCCATAAAGGGCTCTCTTCAGGTGATAAACTTTGTTACCAACTTCTAACCCTGGAGGTTGTTCCACATAAACCTCCTCGTTCAGTACACCATTCAGAAAAGCACTCTTTACGTCCATCTGATACACCTTGAACTTCTTGAATGTTGCATAAGCCAAGTACAACCTGATTGCTTCTAACCTTGCAACTGGAGCAAAGGTCTCATCATAGTCGATCCCTTCGGCCTGAGAGTAACCCTTAGCCACCAGTCTGGCCTTGTTACCCTCTTGATAACCCCCTCAATGTCAGGACTAGGAACCTATTTTCAACGCATAGATGCAGTCTCATCAAACACAACATGAGGTGTTTCCTCCACACAAAGGGTCCGACAGTTATACACCCTGAAAGCCTTGCTGAATGAGAAGTATCCTAAGAAAACTCCTTCATCTGACTTGCTATCAAAGGCTTTCAGCTGGTCTTTTTCATTATTCAGGATGAAACACTTACACCCAAAAATATGGAAATAGGAGATGCGAGGTTTCCTCTTGTTCCAAGTTCCATAAGGTGTCTGAGCATGTTGTTTGTTCAGCATAGATCGGTTCTGAGTGTAGCAGGCAGTGTTGATTGCTTCAGCCCAGTACTTCTTGGGCAGTCCTGACTCAGCCAACATGGTCCGGGCAGCTTCCTTTAGGGTCTGGTTCCTTCTCTCAGCTACCCCATTCTGCTGAGGGGTCCTGGCTGCAGAAGTCTCATGAGCAATACCATGGTTAATACAAAAGTCAGTTATAATAGAGTTGATAAACTCTGTTCCTCGATCTGATCAGATCCTGACTATGCTCTGACCCTGTTCAGTACTCAACTATTTGAGTAACTCCGGAAGCTTGACCTGAGTCTCCTTCTTGTTCAGCAAGAAAATAACCCATGTGTACCTGGAATAATCATCAACAACAACAAGGGTATATTTCCTACCATTCATGCTGACAGGAGTAATCGGACCAAAGAGATCCGTGTGCAGGAGCTGAAGCACTCTGTCAGTTGAGAATGCATCTTTCTCCTTGAATGAGGCTTTGGTTTGCTTGCCTTCCTGACATGCTCCGCACACATGGTCTTTGCTAAAAACTTCATTAGGTAGACCTTCTACAAGAGAGAGTCTAGAAATTTTGTTAATAATCTTGAAGTTTAAGTGACTCAGGCGTTTATGCCAAAGCCAACTGAGCTCAGAAGAGCTCTTAGCGACCAAACAAGTTTCAGGAGAGCTGCTCTTAAAGTCAGCAAAATATACGTTTCCTCTCCTGATCCCTGTAATCAGAACCTGCAGTGTAGATTTGTCCTTGACAAGACATATATTAGATGAGACCTCTACACTATATCCACGGTCACAAAACTGACTGACCGAGAGCAAGTTATGCCTATGTCCCTCAACATATGATACATTAAGCACACAGACCGAGCCAATAAAAAGGGTTCCGAATCCTCTGGTGAAACCCTTAGAGTTATCACCAAAGGTTACCTGCGGGCCATCCTGAGCTACATAATCCTGAAGGAGATCACGAGAACCGGTCATGTTCCTGGAGCATCCTGAGTCCAAGTACCAGTCCAGCTTCTGATCCTCCCTCCTCTTCTTGTAGCCCGTAGTGACCTGAAAAGAATTAGGCCTCAGGTACCCATCTCGTATTGGATCCTACAGTGTCAGTCATACCCTTCGGGATCCAGATTTGTTTAACAATTCTGATGGCATCAGAAGTGTAAACCCGTCTCCCCGAAACATCAACATACACTGTCCTCTTCTTCCTTTGTGCCTGGGAAGTTGAGGGTGTATGGGTGTCAGCCTGAGGTTTAGGAGCCCTGGATTGATTCCTGGGGGCGAGCCTCCTGTTCCTCCTTGGCCTGGGTGCATTGGACTGAGGTCTATCCTGAGAAGGAGCAGCTCGGGCCTGACCTCTAGGCACTTGAGGTCTGGCCTGAGTGTTATCGGATTTGAGTCTCCGTTGCCTTTCAAGGACCACTTGGGTCGTCCTTCTCCTTGGAGGATTGGGACATTCCTGATGGGCCGTGTGCCCTGCCTGAGGCTTCTGGACCTCAGTCGTCCTAGACCTGGCCTGAGGTCTCCCCTGACTCAGAGCATTTCTAGGCTGAGCCTGAGAAGTGCTTGGAGCAGAGTTCCTTCCAGCCTGAGGGTTCTTAGGCTGAGCCTTGGAGTTCCTTTGGTCCTTCTTCCTCGGCTCAGGATGAGGAGCTTGGGTCTTTCCCTTAGGTTTTGGCCTTGGTTCCTCAGTCCTTTGCCTGACAGGTTCAGGCACTTTTTCCTTCTCTTTGCCTTTATCCTGCCGAGCAACACTTGGGCTCATGTCGTCAGTTAGGGCAGGGACAAACTTTTTCTGAGAAGTGCTCCCTGAAGCACCTCTCTTCTTCTAGCCTTTTGGGTCTTTTGAGGCATCATAGCCTAACCCAGCTTTAGCACCATCGATCAGCTGAGAGAAACTTGTTAACTCATCAACCAGTTGGGTAGATGTGTGTAAGTTCTTCAGCTTATCCTCAAGGTGCCAATTTGTTTCTTTCAGGGCCTCAATTTCAGTGGTGTACTGAAGCACCAGTTCCTCATGAGCTTTCTCTTTTGAGTTCATCTCAAGACCCCAAGTAGTTTGCTTAGCACAAAGGCAAGCTTGCCACTCAGTTTTGAACATCACTCTCAGAGCAATTCGCTCAATCATCAACTGTTCCTGAGCGAGGAACAAATCAGTGTCACGAGTCTCAATCAGCGAGCTGATTACACCTTTCATTCTTTCAACCTCCAGTGGAGTTTCATCATGCTTATTCCGAGCATGAAGCAACTCTTCCTGAAGATTTACTAGTCTGAGGGCTTCCTCAGTATCCCTTATTCTGAGAGACTCAGTTAGCCGATCATTCTCCCCACTCAGTTGTGCATTCACTTCCACTGTGTGAGTATGAGTCTCCTGCAGCCTTGAGAAGTCAACCATCAATTGCTCTAGAGCAAGCTGAAGGTCAAGTTCTCCTGCTGAGTCTGAGCTAAGCTCAGGTGCGTGATCAGGAGAAGAGGCAGAAGAACATACCTCATCATCTGCCATCAGGCAGAGGTCATCATACTCCTCATCGGAGAAGAGTTCAGGGGACCGGCGTGGGCCATCTGAATCTGAGGAATCCTCAGCAAGCATAGCTCTCCGGTCTGATGCCCTGAGCTCTCTCTTAGCTCTCTAATCTTCTCGCTCACGAGCACTGAGCTCCGGACAATCATACTGATAATGTCCGGTCTTCTTGCAGTGGTAACACTGATCTACATCAGAAGCAAACTTCTTGTCAGTGTACCTTTTATCTGATGACTCCCTCCGGCTCCCTGATGACCTTACAGGCTTGGAGCTGGATCTTCTAGGATCAGTATCATCTCTTCTTTTCTCATCTCTGCGCCACTCAGGCTCCTCACTATCTCTCCTGGAATCGGAACCCCTTCTCTCTTCCCTCCGGGGGCTCGATCTCCTGGGTTGGAATACCTGCGATCACGGGTGTCAGTATAAAACTTCTTATACCTTCCGAATCGAGAGTTAAGTTTCTCGAAACACCGTGCCATCAGGCTGTACTCCAGGGCCAACTCATCCTTGTTCATATCCCTCAATGATTTTGAACCAGATCCAGCCTCATGCTCAGGAGTAGCTTTAAGAGCCACGCTCTTTTCCTTTTCAAGTGTCTTTTCCTCAGTCACATCCTCACTGGCAACACCCTTCATCTTCCTCTTATCGAGGTCGAATTCCAGAGCCTTTAACTCTGAGAAGAGGTGAGAGTAAGGAATGTTTGTGAGGTCCTGAGTGTTCTTCAACAAGATCACTCCTGTGTCCCATCTTTCAGGGAGACAGTTCAGGATTTTTGACGACACCTCCCTTTTAGGAAAGTCCTTCCCAAGGGTTGCTAGCTCGTTCATCATCTTAATGAACCGAGCTTCCATCTGATCGATGGATTCACCTTCCAGCATCCGAAAAGGCTCGAACTTCCTGATAGCAAGATCTCTCTTATTTTCCTTGATCTTCTCCTTCGTGGTTGTCAGATGCATGATCCTGACCGAATTCTCGTAACAAACGGTGTGGAGTATAATGTTCTTCGCAACATTATCTAGTCCGATTTTCTTAATCTGATCAGCAGTAAGCGTGGACCTCTCCACAGGCTCATCTCCGGTAGCCGGAATAGGAACATTACCAGCTACGGGCCAGATGGTCTGAAGATTCCTCATAAATCTGATAGGACCATGCTCAATCACCTGGGGCATCTGATCATGGATGGAGTAGAGATGTGCGAGAACTCTGAATTTCCAATAATCATAATTGTCAATAGGGAATTCAGGAAGACTGCCTTCAAGGCGCTTAGAACCGGATGCCATGAATGCAAGTTTT
>JAPKLY010001065.1:1621-40142 GCA_026898435.1 Prunella vulgaris
TTCTTGAAGGCAAGATTATCCCGTCTTTATAGGCGATGTCCACCCCGTCTATATTGACGACGCCGCCTATATAGGCGATGCGCCTCCCAGAGGCATGATTCCGCCTTATAGGCGATGCGCCTTCTCGAAGCGATGATCCTTCTTGAAGGCAAGATTATCCCGTCTTTATAGGTGATGTCCACCCCGCCTATATTGACGGCGCCGCCTATATAGGCGATGCGCCTCCCAGAGGCATGATTCCGCCTTATAGGCGATGCGCCTTCTCGAAGCAATGATCCTTCTTGAAGGCAAGATTATCCCGTCTTTATAGGTGATGCCCATCCCGCCTATATTGACGCCGCCGCCTATATAGGCGATGCGCCTCCCAGAGGCATGATTCCGCCTTATAGGCGATGCGCCTTCTCGAAGCGATGATCCTTTTTGAAGGCAAGATTATCCCGTCTTTATAGGCGATGTCCATCCCGCCTATATTGACGACGCCGCCTATATAGGTGATGCGCCTCCCAAAGGCATGATTCCACCTTATAGGCGATGCGCCTTTCCGAAGCGATAATACTTCTTGAAGGCACGATTATCCCATCTTTATAGACGATGCCCATCCCGCCTATATCAACAGTGCAAATTGGCGATACGCCGAAATATTTTAAATCATTAAACTCTTGATCATAAATCACAATCAACAGTTGAATGGGGGGCAGGAAACGATGTTGATAAAGAGCAGTTAGCTGGTTGCCTGACTCAAGCAGGCAGCTCAAGACTCAGACAAACAACTCAATGAACAAGTATGCAAGCGCAAAACTATTGATACCTCAACACTACACTGGGGGGCAGACCCAGATACACAAAATCATCAAGAAGCAAAAAGCTCAAGATACGCAAGGACACTAGTCCTAAAAAATGTCATTGTCAATACTCGAGGCAAAGGCCGTTAAAGTGCCCAGGTTCACTAAAGTATTCTTTTTAAAGGACCACTAAGAACCCGAGACTACTAAAGTGCCTAGGTTCACTAAAGCATCCTTCTTAAAGGATCGCTAAGAACCCACAACCCAACATAAAAAAAGACTCTCAAAAGACGAAAGTGTCTAAGGCAAGGTTTATAAAACCCAATCGCCCAAGAGAGCAAAAATGTACGATTCGCGGCCCTAAAGTGGCGTAAGACGGACAATTCGCTTCCGTAAGTGGTGTAAGACGAACATTTGCGTACCAAAATACAAAAGCGAGCAAAAGACAATAACGTGCGAAAAATATAAACAGTTGGGGGCACATTCACCAACGGCAGGAATAATCTATCCTTCAACCGGAGTGAATGGTGACATCTCAGCTGGCTAAATCTCATCCATCAGTATGAAAGAAGCAGGGCCGATACTACAACGAAAATCTCGAAGCAACCAAAAGCGCTCGCCAAGAAACCATACATTGAATATTCCAGCAATAGCAAAGCACAAAGGATCTCCAGAAAGATCGAAAAGCTGCAAACTATTTTTCAAATGCATCTACTTGCGGGTATAGAGAAACACAAGAAGTCAAGGCTCACTCAGCCCGCACGAATGGAGCAATGAACACAGAGATTCAAATAACTTACGGGTATCTGGAAGGATTGCACGGTACTCTTTTTTCCCTACGACCGGTTTATCCACAAGGGTGGTTTACGGCTAGGTTTTTAATGAGGCCTGTAGCGTCCTTCTATGTATTCGTAACACGGTTATGGAATCATGCGGAGCCACACTTGATGCATCTATAGCCTGATGCTCGTTATTCATCTAATGATTCAAACAAACATCAGGCTAGGGGGCAATTGTTGATAAAATAATCGATGCTACGAAGGTCGTCGACCTACTTGGAAGCTACGTCATCAATTCTGACCAAGATCAACATGGGGAAGCTCGCCTGGAGAGAGGAGAAGCTCGCCTATAACCAAGTCAAGATCAATCAAGCTCAAGAGGGAGAAGCTCGCACACAAGCTCGCTCCTCTGAAGGATAGCTTGTCCAAGCCCGTGGAGATCAAGGCTTAGAAGCTCGCCTAGGTCCGGAATACATAGCACGGATGTATAAATAGCATAAAGATGTAGAAGGGCAAAAATAACTGATTGATAATACAACATTCACTTTCTCTCTCTAAAATTCTCCACTCTCTCTCTACATTATACATCCAAGAACAAATTCTTGGATTTATTGTTTGGTAGAATTACATATTATATTAGCCACATAAACAAACACCGTTAATAAATTCTATCAACATACGAATCCAACACCAAGAGATCCCAGATTTTTTTGGTCATTCCAACCCAGATAAGTGGTTACAATTCTGTGAACACTATTTTGTTTTCAACTTTATTCCACATGACCGTCGTGTATCTATTGCGAAGAAGCACCTCCATGGTCGTGCTTCTATCTGGTGGCGCAACCTAAAAAATCTCCGTCTCAAACAAGGTAAACCAAAGATCGTATTGTGGCAAAAATTCACAAAAGTATTCATCCGAGGATTCAGTCCAAGCCCTCCCTCACAACCCCACCAGTCATCTCCCATGCCTACAGTAACTAGATTGTTGCCCAGCCAGTCGTATCAGATTCTACAACCGCCCACACCCCGTCGATCCACAGCCCAACACCACACCCCCAGGCGTAACCTACGTCCACCGTCATTAGGAAAAATAGATCGACACCCAGCCTCTGCCGTGCCCATTGCCGGAATCACGCCACCGGCCACCTCAGCCGATCGAAGCCTCACGATCGAACGCCGTGCTCTTCCCCCGATAGCACACAGCACTGCTACCGCATCTCGGCACCACATCGCCGCCACACAACAACTTATCCAACCCACACTTCACCATCGATTAATCCCCCTTCCAGCGCCAGAACCACGCAACCACCGGCACACCCAAACACCGTCAATGCCATCCCCACTGCCTGCATCAGCCGTGGGCGTTCTTTTACCACAATCTGCTTGCCGGAAATATGCACAACAGGCCACTGGCCACACCACCGCAACATATCCCCCACACCGGCGCATCACCACTACGACGGAAGCGCCCCATCATCGCACCACGACTGTCGATGAATCGATGACCCACATGACCCTGTCATCATCTTCATCTTCTGCACATTCACCGTGTCCAGCACCGTCCTCATTCTCTCGTAGTGCGGCAGTCTCCACCATGCCGGCGACGACCATAGTTTTTGGTCTAATTCCAACGACCATTTTTCCTGGTCAAATTTCTACTGCAGAAAACTTTGGGGAAGTTGAAACCGTCTCCCTCACGGTGCCTGATGCCCTTGTTTCTCCTTTGGGCCTGTTACCATTTGCAAAGTTTGGGCCCAAAATTACTTTTGGGGTTGGACCGAATGCCCTAGTTCCAGTGGATTAGTATATTGATGATAATTGTGGGCGTGATATAACAAGAAAAGATAGTCCTTTTGATTTTAATTTTTATAATTATCATTATTTTTTAAATAATGATAGTTATTTTAATCAATTTTTGTCGGCTCCATTTGCTTACCACCTTAAGATTTTGGGTCACGTGCGTACCGCAGAGGTTGATAGAATTTACTAATCGGTGTGTTTATGTGGCTACTTTAACATACATAATCCCATCAAATAATAATCTAAGAATATTGTGTTCTTAGTGTTCTTGAGGGAACAATATAGAGAGAGAAAGTGGAGAGTTTAGAGAGAGAAAGTCTTGTGTATTATGATTGAATTCTGTAATAGTACAAGAAAGATCTTATTTATAGGTGCGCATGTGTGAGGTGGCACCTTGTGAGCCTATATGGCTCCGGGTGTTGACGAGGGTTCTTGACCCTCGTCTTGGTCCCTCACACTGCTCTCTCTTTACAATGCCTCATCCTACTACATTTATATTCTATCCAAACACTCGTGGTCCTGACCCTTCACATCGGGCGAGCTTCCAGGCGAGCTTCTAGGTGAGCTTCGGTGCCTTGTGTGATTCCAGGGCTGTGTAGTGGTGGACTTAGGCTCGGTCCCATTAACTATGGGCGAGCTTCTCTGCCGACCTTCTCTCTTGGGTACGGTCAGGTACCTCGGCGCGCTTCTATTCTTACATGGCGAACCTCTCCATGCTGACCTCGGCCGAGGTTAGTAACCTGGTTCTTCGGGGTATATAGGCGACCTTCTTAGCCTTATACTAATTGACTCCATAATTATCCTTAAGTAGTTCGCCCATCAACATTTGCCCCCCAGCTCGCACACATCATGATTCATCTAATGTGTGGGCGAGCTGATGGGCGAGCTTATGGGCGAGCTTCCGCGAGGCGGTTTGTGGGCCGACGTGGGGCCGGATTCGAGGCGTCGTGCATACCTTTTTAGGCATTATTTTCCGCGTCGATCATGACAACTTTTCAATTTTTTTGCAAATAAGTCCCCGCACTCCTCGGATATTCAACCTCGCCCAAAGTCTATAAATATGAGGAATCCTCCTCATTCCTCACTTTTGCGTTCCCATTCCTCCGAGCAATTTTCCAGCGACCGATTCCCTTGCAACCGACGAATTCTCGAGTGCTTCCCAAGGTAGAAACCCATTTCTTTTTTTCCTTTCTTCCTTGTTCTTCATTTCTCTTGAGTTTTCAGAAATTTCTGATCCCCCTTTTCATTACTCCGGCGATTGTCACACCGGCTTTGGACATTTTGAGCGTTCATATAATAAACACTCACCGCCCATAAACTAAAAAATGTCGAACCAATCCTCGAGCCGAACCACGTCGAACCGTAACTTGGTAAAGAGGCCAATGACTGATGATCGGCCAATTCCCCAAATGACCCCTGTGGTGATCACCTCGGGATCCGGGGCGAGCTCCGTAGCTCGCTCGAGTAGCTGCGAGCTTCTCGGTGAGGTTCACCTTGATCTGGGGGAGAGGGCCACTAACTCTGGAGATGATGAGGTTTTCGATCTCCGCGAGCTTCGGGAGGACCTCGCCCGAACTACCGATGACGCGGCCGTTCACGAAGTGGAGGCCGCCAAGGTTCAAGAGGAGGTCGCAGAGACCGTCGACCAAGCGAGTGAGCTTGCCCGTGAGCTCGACGAGGAAGAGGACGAGGGTGAGGTGGAGATCACTCATGAGTATCTTCGCTTCATCGATTTTCCATTTCCCCGGCTGCATGAGTACCAGGTCCCCGCCGAGGTTATTCACGACTTCAATTGGATGGAGTACGTGAGGGCATATGCGGCGAGCTTCCCTCTTCCCGAGCGAGATCTTCTTGATCCCCTTGAAGTTGTCGACAAGTCCGGCATCAAGGCGAGCGAGATCGTGAGCCTCATTAGTGAGTATGCGTTGCCGAAGCTTCGTAAGAAGTATCGTATCCCGCTGGACATTTATATGTATGCCCCCGAGGATAATGAGCGTGCTAATCTTCCTCCTCTCGGATTGACCGCCATCAACATTCATACCCTGGAGGCCGGGCTTACTTTGCCTTTGCACCCCATTATCGGGCAGTTCCTGACGGACAATAACCTCGCCATCTCGCAACTTACCCCGAATGCCTGGAGTAACCTACTGGCGATGGTGACAGTTTTCAGGCTTGAGGGTTACGAGAACCGGCTAACCTCGGCGGAGCTAGGCGAACTGTTCAACGTGACCCGGCAGGTGAAAGATGGTAAGGGGTACTATTACCTCAAAGCTCGCCTTAAAGAGAAAATCTTGGGAGTTCTCCCCAGAAAGTTCGCGATTGGAAGGAGCAATTCTTCTTCATCGGGGGTGACTGGCGAGCTTCGGATGGGCAAGAGGGACATATTCCCACTCCCGAGGGATATGGAGAAGCCAGCAGTAGGTGGCATATTTCGGTTTGTGTGGGTTGGATTAGACTTACTAATCTAATCTTTTATTTTTGCAGGTCTGAAGCACCACAAGTCAAGCCATGGGAAGCCCAACGTCTCTGTTGGTTTTGACCTCGTGCGGACTATTTGCTGCTTGCGGGAGCAGAAAGATCGAGAGATCGAACACCTGTGCCAGCATCATTATCGGAGGCTTGCCGGACTCATAACCTCGCCCCACCACCTTGTTGTTCAAAGTTCAAACTCTCAGAATTTCTAAGTCTTGGTAGCTCGCTGACGGAGCTCGCCGGGTTGCTAACAACTCTTGGTGAATTTTGTAGGTGAAGTCCCAGTTGCCGACCTTTCACCAATCGACGTCCCCGAAGCCTATCACTTTCTAGCTCGCCAACTGAAGATGGGTAAGCCCCGCCTGAATCGAGCCGGCATCCCATCCGGGGCGGTATTAGATGCGACCAAGAAGGCCGAGCTCGCCAAGGCTGTCCCCACAACCAATAGGGCTGGAGGGTCGGGCTCTCAGAGGAAGGTCGCCCCCAGCAGACGAAAGAGAAGGTCGCCCAGACCAAGAAGGGCGCTGGACGAGGCGACTCCGGGTCTGAGCGGGGTTCTCAACCTCCATCCCACCAGTCCAAGAGGACCCTACATGGTTCCCGAGTGAGCGAGGACGAAGCTCGCTCCAACAAGCGACCTCGGGTTGGTCTCCGGGATGAGGATTTCGAACAAAGCAACCGAGGCGGCTCCGGGTTGAACCAAGAAGGATCAGGGCGAGCTCTCGTTCCTCACTCTACTCCCGCTCCTCCAACTCCTCAGAGCGCGCCCCCGCCATCTCCATATGGGGTCCCTGTTCAGGACGACACCCTCCTCGGGCTCAACCCCGATAAGTTCGGGTAAGGGGGCGAGCTTCTATTTGAAGTTGGGAGTCAATTACTTCATTTTTCTTTCCTCGAATCAAATTTTTGCTAACTTTCTGAAGGTCAGCAGGTATGCTCCCGCCGAGTTTCCAGATCCCCCTGAAGCTCTCCACACTGCGGAGAGGTGCAATGCTTTAACCTCGGTGAGGGGCCTACCCACTGGGGCAGCCCACCGCATATTCACTGAGGCGCCCACATACCTTTCCGCCTCGGAGCTCGCTATGATTGAGAGGAAGAGGCCCTCCGACAAGGTGAGATTGGCGATGCACTACGCTTGTGCAACCATGGCGGCCACCCAGCTCATCACCGACGACATTACCGCGACCAACAAAGCTCTCCATGATGCTAGGCTTTTGCTGAACCGGGTTGGGGATGAGAGGAAGAAGGCGGTTGAGGAGCTCACTGGGGTGGAGGCAAAGGCGAAGGCTTCTCTGGAGGCCGAGCAAGCTGCTCTAAGGAACTTGGAGAAGGTCCAGGCTGATTTCAATCGCAAAAAAGCTGAACTGGACCTAGCTAGCAGGAAGCTCGCCACCCAGGAAGAGGAGTTTGCCTGGACGCGGGACGAGGTGAAAATTCTTCACGAGCAAAATCAGGGGAATTTGGCGGAGTGCTCTAAGCTTCGCATGGAGGTTGCCTCCAAAGCCCTGGAGATTGCCGAGCTCCGGGGCCGATCTGATGCTGTCTTCTCCTCCGTAGACTTGGAGCTCGCCAAGACGATTGCCACTGACCTCGGCTTCGTCCTCTGCTTTGCCGAAGTTATTCGCTCATTCCAGTGGGCGAGGATGAATAAGGAGAGCGAATGGGAGGCTCTGGTGTCGGAGTTCGATTATTGCCTGGTGAAGGCCAAGATCCCCGAAGGCACAAAGATCAACATTGGGGACCTTGCTGGCTACGGGATTAACCTCGATGCCTCCCGGGAACACTGGAACATCATCCAGACCTTCGAGGTTCCCACAGTTGAGGCCGAGGAGGAGGGTACCGGGGGAGAAACGCGAACCCCGCCTACCATGGAGCAAATGCAGGAGGTCTGCGGGGATGCCATGGTCAACGTCAGAGGGTTTGACACCAGCGGATGCACCGGCGACATCACTATCTTGCCTCGGCTCTCCCCTCTGGCCAACCAGACTGTGGGCGGGGAGGTCGCCCCCATGCTGCCGATGCCGAGATCCCCGCCGACCTCGCCTCTACCCCCGCTCCCCGAGGTCCCGCAGCTTCAGAGACTTAGTCCCTTTCTTATTTTCATAGCTTAGCCTTTATTTTTTGTCAAGTATCAGTAGCTCGCCGGGCTGCCTAGCTCGCCCAGAAGGAGCTCCATTTTTGTAACTTTCCATTTTTGCTTAAGTAGTCGTAGCTTGTCGGGCATGTGTAGCTCGCACAGAAGGAGCTCTTTTGCATTTCATACACGGTCAGCTGGCCGACCTTTGTGGTCAGCACCACTTCGTATACTTAGGAATTTTTCAAGTATATTTTTAGCTTGAAAATTTCTTAAGTATTTTTTGAATGAAATCTGATCTTTTGTTCCAACTTTGACTTCGCTTATACTTTTACCCTTACGTTATAATTTAAATTGGCTCGTTTAAATATTTTTTGGGTACTTGACTGTTCGTCTTACTCTACTTTTGAGAGGCGAATCGTTCATTTTACGTCACTTAGGACTACGAATTGTACCTCCGTTTGTATAGTACGTATTTTTCGCCTTACACCACTTAGGGCCGCGAATAGCTCGTCTTAAACCACTTAGTGTAGCGAGTTGTACTCTATTTAATTCACGTTGGGCAATTGGGTTTCTTGAACCTCGCCTTAGACGTTTTCCATCTTTTTCGTGAATTTTTCTAACTTTCGGCAGTAGGCGCTTAGTGATCCTTTAAGAAGGATACCTTCGCTAACCTGGGGCACTTTGGCCTTTGTCGTTTGAGCTTTTAGATTATAACATTCGGGACCTTGGCCCTTGCGCGTTGCGAAGCTTCGAATGGTTGGACATTCTGTGATCCTTTAAAGGGTTAGATATTTTTGCGAACCTTCAAAGAGTTGGATATTTTCGCGAACCTTCGAAGAGTTGGAATATTTTCTCGAGAAAGGCTTCTAACTTGTTATAGCAACGTTATCTACATCGGTTGCCATCAATATTCCTGATGCGAACCTTCGACTAGTCTATTACAGAATCTCGATCTATTGATAAAACTTTTTTAAGT
The DNA here is from genome assembly GCA_026898435.1 of Prunella vulgaris. NCBI lineage: Eukaryota > Viridiplantae > Streptophyta > Magnoliopsida > Lamiales > Lamiaceae > Prunella > Prunella vulgaris. The sequence continues at coordinate 10,508 of JAPKLY010001065.1, forward strand.
GCGCGACACTCCAGATGTATGACGAGGTGTTGCCTTCTGCGTCTTCAAGGTCATAAGTGCCGTTTGGCCAGGCTGCAGTAACCCGGAACGGTCCTTCCCAGTTTGACCCGAATACGCCTGGTGGGGCCATCAATTTCTTTTTCAGCACTAGGTCTCCGACTTTGAACTTTCGGTCTCGGACCTGGGAATTATAGTACTTTTCCGCTCTACGCTTGTAGGTGGCGTTTTTCATTTATGACGAGGCTCTGGTCTTTTCGATCAGATCTTTCTCTACTGCCAAGGCTTCGTCATTCTTTTCTTCATCAAATCCTACCACCTTCCAAGTCTTGTTCTGAACTTCGACGGGTACTACCACTTCAGTCCGGAAGGCTAAGACGAACGGGGTCTCTCCGGTGCTGGCTCGATATGATGTTCTATAAGACCATAGGACCTCCGGGAGTTCGTCCGCCCAGCTTCCTTTCTTATCTTCGAGGCGGAGCTTCAATGTGTGTTTCAAGATTTTATTGACCGCCTCGACCTGGCCGTTTGACTGTGGATGGTAAGGTGTCGAGTAGTGTTTCTTGATGTTCCACGAGCTGTAGAAGTCTCTCAGCTTTTGGCCGTCAAACTGCCTTCCGTTATCTGTGATGATCAATTGCGGAAGTCCAAACGGGCAGATCAGGTTTTTCCATATGAAGCTGATCATCCTTTCCTGTGTTATGATAGTAAGTGCTTTGGCTTCAGCCCACTTAGTGTAGTAGTCTACTGCTACAACAACAAACTTTACACCGCCTCTGCCAGGTGGAAATGGGCCGATCAAGTCGATACCCCATTTTGCAAAGGGCCATGGGCTGAAGACCGATTTCAGTTGGTTGGCTGGGGAGTGGATATTAGGTGCGAAAAGTTGACACTTTCGGCACTTTCGAGCGAAGCTAATGGCATCTTTGTGAAGAGTGGGCCAGTAGTACCCTTGTCTGATCGTCTTGTATGCCAGAGCTTGCCTCCTAGTGTGACTTCGACAAATTCCCTCGTGAATTTCTTCTAACACTTCGGACCCTTGCTTCTTAGATAAGCATTTGAGTAGGGGTAGAGAGAATCCACGTTTGTAGAGTTGGCCATCTAGCAGCGTATATCTGGCAGCTTGCTTTACTAGCCGACTGGCTTCCCACGTGACCTCGGGGGTTGTCCCGTCCTTTAAGTATTTTTGGATCGGAGTGCACCAATCTTCACCATCTTCATCACCTTCCTGCCCCCCACTCGAGGTCTGATTTACTTTGTAATCGAACGTCGAGGGGTTTTTCAGCTTTGTGATTACAACCTCTGTGAACTCGGCTTCGCCGTTACTGGTAGCTATTCGGGCTAGGGCATCTGCTTCCGTGTTCTCTAGTCGCGGTATCTGATTGATGTAAACCTGCGTAAACATCGAGATCAGATGCGCGGCTATCTTCTGGTAAGTCATCATTTGCTGATCTTTTGCCTCATATTCCCCCCGGACTTGGGATATTATTAGCTGGGAATCTCCGAAAACTTGAAGATTGGTTGCCCCCACCGCTAATGATAGCCTAAGTCCAGCTATCAAAGCTTCATACTCCGCCTCATTGTTGGTTGCTCTGAAGTCGAACCGAATTGCGGAGTTGAAGACTTGTCTGTTCGGGCTGATTAGGACTATGCCGGCGCCTGCTACTGTGCTGGTTGATGATCCGTCAAAATAGAGGTGCCACGGGGCTATACGTCCCCTTGTCGGATCCTGTGGGAAAGTTAGCTCGATGATAAAGTCGGTGAGCATTTGTCCCTTGATCGCTGTTCGGGGTGCGTAGGTTATGCCGTATTGGCTAACTTCTAGTGACCATTTCAGCAGACGTCCGGCGGTGTCTGGGCGCTGTAGTATTTAATGCAGTGGCAACGTCGTCAGCACCTCCACTGGGTGGTCAAAGAAGTAGGGCCTTAACTTTCTAACACTCATCACCAGTGCATAAGCTAGCTTCTCCGTCGGGGTATACCGCAACTCAGCTTCGTGTAAGACTTGGCTTACATAGTACACTGGTAGGTGTGTTTTCACCTCCTCTCGGACCAGGACGCTGATGGCAACCTCCGATGCAGCGAGGTATAAGTACAACTTTTCACTAGGTATTGGCTTTGACAGGACTTGCGTATCTGCCAGGTATGCCTTAATATCTTCGAAGGCTCGTTGGCATTCGTTTGTCCACACGAAGTGGTTTTTCAGGTGTAGTTTGTTGGCCTTAGCCGCTTCTCTGTACCTCCGTGTGTTTGCCTTGATCGCCTCGAAGAAAGGACGATTTCGATCGCCAGACCTGGAGATGAACCTGTTCAAAGCTGCCATGCACCCGGTCAACCTTTGGATTTTTTGCACGGAATCGGGCACGTCTATCTCGATTATGCACTGGACCTGCGTCGGGTTGACTTCTATCCCCGCTGGCTCACCAGGTGACCTAGGAACTTTCCTGAATGTACGACGAAACTGGTTTTCTTGGGGTTCAACTTCATATTATAGTGGCGTAGTATGTCGAAGGTCTGTTTCAGGTGGTCAAGGTGATCCTCATTTCTCAAACTCTTGACAACTATGTCATCCACGTACACCTCCATACATTCGCCAATGTGCTGGTCGAACATTTTATTCACCAACCTTTGGTAGGTTGCTCCGGCGTTGATGAGTCCGAACGACATCCTTTCCCAGCAATACATATTTTTATTGGTGTAGAACGCCGTATGTACCTGGTCATCTGGGTGCAGCGCTATCTGGTGATAGCCCGCAAAAGCATCCATAAATATCATCATTTCGTGGCCTGCGGTGCTATCTACAAGCTGATCGATGTGGGGTAGTGGGAAGTTGTCCTTCGGGCATGCCTTGTTCAGGTCCGTGAAGTCGATACATAGCTTCCACGTCCCGTTGCGTTTCTTCACCAGGACGGGGTTGGTGACCCACTGTGGACATAAGACTTCCTTGATCAGCTTGTTGTCCAATAGCTTCCCAACTTCGGTGGTCAGGGCTGCGTACTTGTCTGGTCCATACTTCTTTCGCTTTTGGCGTACGGGCCTCCTCATCGGATCTATGTTAAGTCGGTGGCAAGCGTGTTCCAATGGGATTCCCGTCATATCTTCGTGGGACCAGGCAAACACGTCCAAGTTGGACATCAAGAACAGCTCCATCCTCGACCGGTACGGTTTTGGCAACTCGGAACCTATGAAGAGTTCCAAGTCCCTTTTCGGGTCCACCGGGAGTGCTGTCAATTCCTCCATGGGAGTGACTTTTCACTTTTCCACCTCAGGTCGCTGATGAACTCGTCCCACTCCTCTTATGACATCTGCGCAGGTTCATGACCTATGCGCGGTTCGAGGTCATAGGTTTGGCTTTCAGCTTGGGCGGGTTCATCAACTGTCAGTACTTCCGGTGGTATGTCAACTTGGAATGGTTCGGTGACCTGGGAAGCTGGATCAACATCCATTGGCACGGGTCCTTGATCTCCCGCAGGTTCCCCACCTTGGGCTTCGTCAACCACTTCCATGGGCGCAGGTTGCTGCTTTTGCGCCGGTCCCGACACTTGGCTGTTTTGAGATTCCTCCATCCCCTCCATTGGTGCCGGTTGTGCGTATTGACTTGTTCAACTTTCGGCAGATCGCCTACCTCCATCATCTCAGTTTCTGTTGAGATAATGTCTAGGATGTTTGGCTCGTCTGCTGGAATCTGCACATCATCTTCAAGGACCTGGACCTGCGTTACCGCCTTTTTGACCTGGCCATCTTTGATTTGGAGCAAACATTCTCAGGCCTTTTTCTGGTCACTCTTTATGGTCCCAGCACCTTTCGGAGTTGGGAATTTTATACAGTAGTAGTAGGTCGAACATGCCGCTTTGAATTCATTGAAAAAGGGACGACCAAGGAACCCGTTGTAGGAGGACTTCTGGTCGACAACTAGGAAATCTATTAACCTAGTCAGTCTCCGCTCCGGGTCCTCGGCCGATACAAGCTGGACGCTCAACCTAATAGTACCTAGGGGGACGGTTACAGCTTCTCCGAACCCCACTATCCTAGCATTGCTAGGCTCTATATACGACTCAAAATCACCTAAGGCATCAAAGGTGGATTTGAAGAGAATGTTGGTGAAGGCGCCGGTGTCCACAAGTAGCCTGTGAACTCGGACGTTCATTATGTTGGCGCTTATCACCAACGAGTTATTGTGGGGCGTCAGTACCCCTTCTAGGTCTGCCGAGGAAAATGTCAACACATCAGTGGGTGGTGCGGCGGGCTTGGAGCCTGAGCTACCCTCTTGGACCTGGTTTACGGCCCGAACTTCGGCCTTTCACTGTCTTTTGGAGATGGAGGACCTCCCATCCTGGAGACCTCCGATAGCTCCGATTACTTCTTCGAGAACTAGGAGTTCCCGAGTGGGCTCTAGGTTTTGCTGGGGTTGGGGAGGTCCCCTTCCCTGTTCTGAGGTCCGCGTTGGCCCACGTCCTCCTCTTCGTCATCGGAGGCTTCTCTCCTCTCGAACCTGGGCCTCTTCGCAGGTGCCTTCTTCACAAATTCGGCCAGTTTCCCGTCCTCATAAAATTTCCACAGTTGCTTGAGGAGGTCTCGGCACTTGCTGGTGAAGTGGCTGATCGACTGGTGATAGGCACAATATTTGTTGGGGTTGAGCTTCGCGCGGTCCTGGAGGATCCGCCTCGGCTCCTCCAACAGGACTTTGTCTTTGACCGCCGTAAAGACGTGGTCAACGGAGACGGTGAGGACTTGGTTGAGCTTCTCCTTGAACTCGTCTCCGTCGCCGAAAGCCTTTAAGTTCCGGGGGGCTTTGTACGTGCCCCCAGACTTCTTCCCCGTAGGGCTTTTTCTCCTCTGAGGCACCGATCTCTTTCTGGAGGGCCTTCTGCATGGCTACGTACACCCCCGCCTTGTGGCAAAATTCGGTGTAAGTGTTTGGACATGCGAGGTGCATTTTCTTCCAGAGGTCAGTCCCCTTTCTCAACCCGGCCATCACCGCGACGACCTTCGTATCCTCGCTGACCGACTTGCCTTCCAGTAGTATCTTGTCGAACCTCTCCAGATACTGCTGGTCAGTCTCGCTGTCGCCTTGATGAATGTTGGCGAGTCGGTGCTTCTGGGTGAGGTAGGACCCAAACCAGGAGAAGTGGGCCAAGAACTCCCGCGTGAGTTGGCCAAATGAGTGGATTGACCCCGGGGCGAGTGATGAGAACCAGCGGTGAGCTCGGTCCCCAAAGGTCAGCGGGAAGTTCCGGCATTGAGTGGCATCGGTGGCACCCACCGAAATCATATAGTCTGCATATTTAGCCAGGTGGACCTTCGGGTCAGATTCGCCCTCGTATGCGGACATCACCGGGAAGTGGATTTTCTTTTGGACCAGTGCCCGGAGGATGGTAGGTGCCAATGGAGATGAGGGGAGAGTGGTGGCATCAGGTCCGCCAGATTTGGCTGCTACTTGTGCTTGCAGCATCTCGACGGCCTTTTTCAAAGAGGCCAGCTCGTCACTGTGGGTCACCTCTGGAGGAGGTTGCTCGAAGGTCGTGCGTCTCATGGACGCATGCCCCCGAGGCACCTCACTCTGGGGTGATCTCTCCGTGACGGGCTGGAATTGGCGTCCGCCGTGGGGACCCAACCTGTCGGTCGTGGGCCTTCTCAACCTGTCGTGGGCGGATCTTCGGGGCTGTAGGTCCGAATCTCCCCCACGAGATGTGACTGGGGTAGCTGTTCGTTCATCCTCCCGCACCTGGGCCCTAGTCTGCCCTGGAGGACCTCCCTCCTCAGTGATTGATGGGTGGCGGATGCTTCGGTGTAGGCCGAAGCTCGCCCAGCATGCGTAGCTGACTCTTCCACCACCTTGGCCTTTCCAGCGCGCTCCCTATGTTGGCGAGCTTGGGCGGAGCTTGCCTCCTGCTCGGATGGGAGGTCGCTATAATGACCCCGGGTCTAGGTGCCCTGGGTTGTCCTGATCTGCTCCCTGGCTTCAGTGGCTGGAGCTCGCTGAGGTACTAGGGCGAGCTCGTCAAGCTGCCTCTGTTACAACCTTTGTAAGGTTGCAATCGTGCGCTGGAGCTCGTCAGGGTCGTTGGCGAGGTCCCTCGGGGTGGGGTTTAAATCCTCCTGAGTTACCGAAACTCGTGGAGGTAGCGGGGCATTACTTTTCTGGGGAGCTCGGCGAGAGGTCTCCCCCTCGGCCCTATCCTGGTCGCCGCCCTTCCCCCTCCGGGTACTCGTCGAGATTTGTTCCTTAGGCATTTTAGGGTTTTGTAGGGGTTAGCTCACCGAAGGTCTCCGAGGTTGCCGAGGTAGGTCGCCGAGGTGGTGGTCTCTGACCAGGGTGAACTTATCTGAGTTTTCGTCTAGCTTTACGTGTAGCGAAATATCCGAAATCAGGTTTATTCGTGTACACGCGTGCGTTTGAAAACTTTTTTCGGGCAGAAATTATGGATCAGAAAATCTGGGTTTTTGCCCAAAAATCCAGGTTTTCGTTCAAGGAATGGAAATATGTGTGTATCTTCAAGTGTTCTTGAGCTTTATCAAGAACACCTCTAAATCTTCAACAAACCCTAACTTTTTGCTCCTGAAAATTTTAATTTTTCAGATTCCGCCCTTCCTCTAGCGCCAAATTGTTGATAGAATTTACTAATCGGTGTGTTTATGTGGCTACTTTAACATACATAATCCTATCAAACAATAATCTAAGAATATTGTGTTCTTAGTGTTCTTGAGGGAACAATATAGAGAGAGAAAGTGAAGAGTTTAGAGAGAGAAAGTCTTGTGTATTATGATTGAATTCTGTAATAGTACAAGAGAGGTCTTATTTATAGGTGTGCAGATGTGAGGTGGCACCTTGTGAGCCTATATGGCTCCGGGTGTTGACGAGGGTTCTTGACCCTCGTCTTGGTCCCTCACACTGCTCTCTTTACAATGCCTCATCCTACTACATTTATATTCTATCCAAACACTCGTGGTCCTGACCCTTCACACCGGGCGAGCTTCCAGGTGAGTTTCTAGGAGAGCTTCGGTGCCTTGTGTGATTCCAGGGCTGTGTAGTGGTGGACTTAGGCTCGGTCCCATTGACTATGGGCGAGCTTCTCTGCCGACCTTCTCTCTTGGGTACGGCCAGGTACCTCGGTGCGCTTCTATTCTTACATGGCGAACCTCTCCATGCTGACCTCGGCCGAGGTTAGTAACCTGGTTCTTCGGGGTATATAGGCGACCTTCTTAGCCTTATACTAATTGACTCCATAATTATCCTTGAGTAGTTCGCCCATCAACAACAGATATTTTCGAAGTCTTAAATCATCCACCTGGAGACGAGATCACTTTCGATTCGAGGATGAATCGTTTCAAAGAGGGTGAGAATGATGGAGACGAGATCGCAATCTTGTTTAATTATGAACATATTTGGAGAATCGAGGATATTAGGAATATTACATTTAATTATTCTATTTCCTTTGTTATTTAATTTGATTAGATTAGATTTATAATTATATTTAGTAGGTTATTTGCTATTTAATATCGGAATGTAATTCATTATTAGACAGTTTATGAATGAATAAAAAAAGAATTGAGTTTTTCCCATTTATCGTGTTATTTCGTTCTTAATCCGGTATTCAAGATGAATCAACGGGGTTAAAACGTTAATCACGTTTATGTAAGCTTCTGGGCATTCACAGAATCAACAGATCATTACGTTTGTTCGTGCTTCCGCCTGCATCAGTTCACAAGTGAATCAAGCATAATTAATTCCCGTTCATTAATGAATCAAGCATATTTCACTCATTATTAAGTTACTTCTGCAAATATTCGTGAATTATGGTTTGATCGATTTCATCATTTTTTAAATCAAATATCCTTAAGGTGTGCATATATTTTTTTAATGATAAAAATAAGAGGAGGAGTTAATAGTTGGGGTAATATTAAAAGTACGTTGGAATTGAATCAACTAATGTAAAAAACTTGAATGTGTGAATTAATGTATGTTTTGAAACATTTAAAACAATTTTTATAATAATTTTTTTTAAAAAAAAAATTGTCTCTTACAACTTAAAAAAAAATAGAAACTGTTTTATAGAGTTTTAAAATAGGTACTTAATTGAGGATATGTACTACTAAAAGGGATTTGTAGTCATCGCTAGGGTTGTAAATGAGTCGAGTTGAGCCGAGTAGTGCTGAGCTCGAACTCGACTCGAAAGCAATACTCGAAGCTCGACTTGAACTCGATCGAGCTTGATTTTTTTAGCTCGAGCTCGACTCGGTTAAGAACTCGACAAACTCGAGTTCGGCTCGACTCGACAATTTTATTTTTTTAATAAAATAAAATATTAAATATATTTTAGTTCTTTTTTTGTCTAAATTTCAAGCTCGACTCGACTCGAACTCGACAACTTTTTTATATATAAAAAATTAATTGGAATATTAAATATTGTGTAAGCTCGATTAGGCTCGCGAGTCTCTCTAGCCGATTACAAGTGTTAGAATTACGTGTCTAATTCATTCGGCCCAATATCTCATGATTGTTGAAGACTTGAATTTAATTGTTACGAGTTATGAAATTTATGAAGTATAAGATACTAGATAATTGAGATTATTACATTAGTATTGGAATTAATTAGATATATTGTACTTATAATTTTGTATTGCATGTTGTAATTTTTCGTTTGTCGCAATTATTAATTGAATTTTTTTTATTTGTGGCTATTCATACTCCCCTGTCCCACTATAAGTTGCTCATTTTGTCATTTTCGTCCGTCCCACTATATGTTGCCCATTTACTTTTTTACCTTTTTTCTAGAAACTACTATTCACTTTTTTATTATTATTTTTAATATTTTTTACACTATTTCTTTTATTTTTTCACCTTATACTTTTCCACTTTTACCTTAATTCGTGGGTCCAAAAGCAACGAACAACTTATAGAGAAATAGAGAGAATATTATTTTAATTATTAATTGTTAAATAATGGGTTCCCAAATTCAGGTAACCGAACTATTTTGGATACTTCCAAACTTTTGATCTCGAACCCAAAAAAATTCGAACCGATGCCCGTGTGGTGAACAGTGGGCCTTTTATTTATTGCCCGTCATAATAAGCCCAACTCTCAAAGCCCATACTTGTATCACGTGCAATGCACGTGCGGAATTTTGCATATTTCTTCCTGTAATCCTTATCTCTATTCTATACGGAAGAAACAAACCCTTGTTTAAGTTGCAACTGGTTTTACTATCCTACCCTAGCTAGATCAAAAGCCCTCCTAAAAAAGCATTTATGATATCGGGGCAGTTTCGGAATCAAATCTTTATCCAAATATAATTTTTGATTTTCGTTTCTTACACGTAATTATCAACCATCGCTATATTATATATACACGCATTACATAACTGTGTCGACGTCGTTTTGCGCCATCTGGAACCGTCCTCCGGTTCACGATCACCGGAAAACGATACATCGTAATCAAATTGGAGCGCGCAATTCAATTTCCGAAGTCTTAATTAGGTCCTTTTATTTTGATTTTACTTATTTTGCTGCTTAAGTAAGATTTAGGGTTTTAATTTTGGTTTTCATAATTTGGTTGTTTTGCAGGGTATGGAAAGAAGGGGACTCGTGATTATTGCAATTTTCGTATGTTTGTTTGCCTTGGCATCATGTAGAGGTAATGAATTACCTTAGTTTAGTTCTGATAATCTATGGAGCGTAACTGTAACGTAATTGATATTTTCGGTAATGTGGAATCAAAGAAGTTTGTGTAGAGATTCAGCTAGTTTAATGACTTAATGTTTGGGATTTTTTCGTTTATTGTTGTTGACCAATTAACTAAGATTTTAGGGTTTTTAGTTGAATGAACTGATTCATTGTAAAAGAAAACCTCTCCATTTGCATCGCAAGTTGTGTTGATTGAAAAGGTATATCTTTCTGGTTCCTATCTGTGAATCTTTTGGTGAATTTCTGGTTGCAGAACTTAAGGTGACAGTGAAGCACAAGCACAATCAGCATCATCACGCGCCAATATACAATCATACCCTTGCAAGAATATTGGTGCAATATGCTTCAGCTGTAAGATTCCTTTTGACTACATTTTTCTAGAGAATTTTGTCATGTTCTGCATTTACTCCTTTTAAGGAGAGCGGCCTGAAGCAATTTTACGATAATAATGTTTGGTTATTTAATGAAATTTTGAATTCTTGACAAATTATGCAAACAATCACTCGCAGGTGTATCTGTCAGACTTAACTGAGTTGTTTTCATGGACTTGCTCAAGATGTGATGGTCTGACCGAGGTGGATCTAATGGTCGAATTAGTCTTTGCATAAGTTATTGTTTCCTCATACTGAAAGTTTGATTCACATTTTTTTTGGATTCAGGGCTTTGAAATAATTGAGCTAATTGTTGATGTCAAGCGGTGCTTGCAGGTTTGGAAAATGATTCCCCCTTGTTTGTGAAAGCCTTCCTTTTCGGTTTCTCAGTTCAATTGAACAAGTTCTATATTGGATTTTTTATTTGTGTAACAGGGATTTGTTGGCTTTGCAACTGATCTTAACGCTATCGTAATTGCATTCAGGGGAACTCAGGAAACAAGGTTTGCCCTTTACCTGTTTAACTGGTTCTGAAGGTTGTGTTGTGTTTTATTTTGTTATTTTCACAGTTGGTGAGGTGAAATATTTATGTAAAGGTATATATGCATGTATATATATACAAATATGTCCTACCTGTGTGATTTTTTGTTATACCTCAAGTTTTTCTTTTGAAGTGGTTGAACCACATATATGGAAGCTAATAGTGTATACCTTATTGCCTTTCACATAAAGTATTATATGTTGCTAATATTTGTGCAATTAAGTATTACCACTTACCACATCGATATCAAAGATGGCATCTGACAATATCTTTTTCTGGTTCTCTTGTCCCACATTTATTGTGTCTATTAATATATTTGCAGCATTCAAAATTGGGTGGAAGATTTGTTTTGGAAGCAGCTTGATATTGATTACCCTGGATGTGATGGTGCAATGGTGTGTACCATACTGCCATTGAGTTTTGTTCTTTTCATTCTGCTTTTTTCCCCCCTAAACAAATTGGATAGTGTCCTTATATCCGTGCATCTTCTTTCATTGATTCAGGTTCATCATGGTTTTTATACTGCTTACAACAACACATCATTACGGCCTGGAGTTTTAAATGCTATTCAAAAAGCAAAGGAAATATATGGAGACACTAGGATTCTGGTAACTGGGCACTCAATGGGAGGAGCAATGGCTGCGTTTTGTGCACTTGATCTACGTGTAATAATCCCAAACCTTGATCTTTTTCCATGATTAACATGTATGTTGGCCTTTACATTGCTGTATGCTTGTTAGCATTTGGCAGTATTTGTGCACTAATAAGGAAAAGAGGCCTTAACGATTCTATTACAGGCTTACAGCTAAATATTATTGAAATATGATTCTGGCAATATCGTATTCTTTCAACTAAATATAAACTTTAGAAGCAATAATTTGTACACTTGGAAATCTGTGCTTCACCAGGTGTGCGTAATGTTTGTTTATGAATTGTGGGGAAGAATTTGAACTTGGGTATAATGAAACATGTGAGTACGTTTATCTTGGGTTTTGATAGAAGTAATTTGTATTGGGGATACACACTACACAGTCAAACATTGTAATAGTAACTTTGGTGATTTTATTATTTGTTCTGGGTCATGTAACTATATACTCCTTGATCATACTTTCAGGTAATTTGATGTTTTGTTGGATGTCTTTGAGTATGATTGTTTGTGACTACAAATGCTGCTGTTATATTTTTCTTTTATTTTCTCTTGGAGGTTCCATCTGAAATTTTTGTCCTTTTTCAGCTGAGTCTTGGAGAGCGTAACGTTCAGATTATGACATTTGGGCAACCCAGGATCGGAAATTCTGTTTTTGCTTCGTACTTTGACAAGCTGTTGCCGGATACCATTCGTGTCACGAATGGACATGATATTGTGCCACATTTGCCCCCATATTATCATTATTTTCCCAGAAAGACATATCACCACTTCCCAAGAGAGGTAACAGTTTTACTGCATCAATAAATTAATATGTACATGCACATGTATAAGCGTAAATAATACTTAGAATGGAGTTCTCTTGGGAATTGCTTCTCTTTTTCAAAATTATTATTCAATCCCCTAAAAGAAAACAGAGTGACAGATACACACACAACATACTCTTTTCGAGGTGAGGAAACCGACTTCTTTTATCATCCTTTAGTTTTCATGGTTGCTTTAAATAGGGGTTGGTTTTGAAAATTCTGTGTTAGTACATACTTTTTCTTACTGAGAAACCTAGGTTTTTGGCATTTGCTTATCTTTTGGTTACTTGGTTTTTTATATGTCTCATTTACAATCACAATGCAATTGGTACATTCCTTGGTTTCTGTGTTACTAGTCCAAATACTGAGTAAGATCTCATATTGCAGGTCTGGCTCCAGACTATCGGGTTGGAAAGCTTCATCTATACATTCGAGAAGGTTTGTGATGGTTCTGGGGAAGACCCAACTTGTAGCAGGCAAGTATTTTACATTCAACTCCATAACTAATTTTCAGGAAATTGACCTTTGCCAGCTTTCCTCTTCATATGATATCACAAGACATTTCATGTATTATTCTTTGGTTATAAAAAATGGAAGACATCCAAGCTCTTCCGCCACTTATATATATATATACACACACACACTCACAAACACACATATAGTGATATTAAAGGGAAATAGTTCTTTAGTCCGTAAGTTGTAGAAACTAGAAAGTGAAATATGCTATTGATGCTGACGTGGCAGCGTCTAATTGGTCACCTACAATTGGTTTTTGGACCAAAATGTCGAAAATTTGGAAGTTACATAACTACTTTCAATCTGTGAAAGTCGACATAACTGAAACCGAAATATGATAACTTACAGGATTACAAGAACTATTTACCCAAAAAATTTATGCATGACGCACTTGTATTTGGCCCTTTTAGATGTGAATCACATGTTCGTTATTGTTGGGAGTATAGTGCATATACTCTACTAACCCTCTCTAAACCTTTTGCAGGTCGGTCAGTGGAAACAGCATCTCTGATCACTTGTCATACTTTGGTGTTCAAATGGGCTGTGATGAATCGAGCTATTGCAGAATTGTGATGGATCAGCGCGTTGCTGCCTATAGCAAAACAGATGTTGATGGAAATCTAATTTTATCGAGGGATCCATCAGCATCCCTTATAAGACAGAGTACTGGACGAGACGTGGAACCTCCTTCAGATACTGATTCACTTCCCCGTGCCAGTTTCTAAAACGTCGAATGACTTGGCACGCAAGCAACTTGATTTTTGAGTTCGTGTTGCCATTTTAAGGGTTATATCAAATGGCCTTGATGTGAAGGAAATTTTGTATATACAAACTGTTCATATGTAACATTAAATTCATGCGTTTGTGAATAATATCCACTGTAAATAACAATATGATGCTCAACAAAAAATGAAAACCGTTGAATCCTCTTTTATTTTTATGATGATATTTGTGCCTAAACTTTAACAGATCTTGCTTCAATTGAATACAATATTTTTACAATTTTAACACTTAAATCACTTTTTTTTTGGTGAGAACCAATGATTTTTGTTGCCTGAATAGGTCCATTTTGGTCTAATGACAAATTTTACTGAACTTTATTTCATTATTGTTGTAAATTATTGCCAAACAATTTTATTATATTAAGAAATAAAATTTTTACACGGTGAACAAAATTTATTTGAGATTAATTCCACATTTTCACGTTGCAGCCGCTAATTTGACAATTCTCGCATGCATGCATTTTGAACGGTCATTGGTATAAAATATATTGAATTTTGAAATTTTAATTTTGGATTTTATGCATGAGAAAAATTATGTTATATGAATGATATTCAAGATTACTATTTATTTTTAAAAATAAATTATGACCCACATTAATAATATCTAATACATATTGACCTATATCTAATTGATTCAATAGTTTTGTAGAGTGCAAAATAAATTGTTGCTCACGATAATTGTTACGACATATATCATTCAAATAATAATTTATTGTATATATATATATATATATATATTGTGAAATGATAATATACGAGAAGAAACAAATTCATCTTTATTAATCTGCAAGTACGTGAATGAGGGAGTCTGGATGAGATCATAAACTCTTGATAAACAAACAATGATTGATGCATGAATTAAATAATTTTCTCTTAGTTTGCCTTCTCATCAGCTGCTGTTGGTGCTGCCACCTTCTCTTTCTCCTGCATAATCATATCATCAATTACAAACCCAATTATTTAATTAATCTAATTCAAAATTATACAGATCATCATGCAAATCGATCACTTTCTTCAAAACTATAAATTTAATTTAATTTTTTTGGATGGCTCCAAATACAACACGATAACACATTTATATGATATTATGTATCAACCCTCTAATTATTTTTGGGATTTTTCTAAATTGTATGTATGGCTAGATATCAAGTAGTTTTATACTTTCTCTGTCCACGATAATTGGTTTAACTTGCTTGTGCATGATTATTAAGAATAGATGTTGATGTGTAAAAGTGGGTGTATTAGTATAAAAAATTATTTAAATATTAAAAAGCATTTGATGTGGGTAAAAGTAAGTATACGTGTATAAAAAAAATGAAAATAATGCATGTAATTTTTCCATTTTAGTTAAATTAACTATTTATTGTGGACGACCATTTAAGGCAATGTGAACCATTTATCGTGGACGGAGGGAGTGGATGATTTTAACATTTTTCGTATAATGCGTACAAACAAGTAACGAAAATAAAAATAATTTATGAATTTATTTTAAAGATTTTATCAATTGTATCATAATATTGTTATTGTTAATAAGTATTAACAAAGATTAATTATTTAACCATCCATAATATTTATATATATATATAATATAAAAAAATACATTACAACTTAAATAGCGATTCGTGAAATTGGTAGTGATTCGTATTAATATTCATTTTCATATAAAATCTATTTTTACATTTATTTCTTGATTCAATATCCTATTCTAATAATTTATGAATTTAAGGATATAAGTGGATGAATATAATGATATCATTAAAAATATAATAATATTAATTTAAATAAGAAAAAGTTTTATGGAGAATTTTTGAATGAAATTATTTATTTAATTTTTGTTTTGATTTTGCTTTTCATGATTGTTTGTTTCGTCCAAGCATAAATTGTATCGACATGAAACAAGAATTATGACCCCATAGATTTTTTTTTATGTGAATATTATTTAGAGATGAGAAGCAAATATTAATATTTGAAACAAAATTAAGAATAAAAGATTCTTACAGTTTGATCAGAGGTTGTATTTTCCTCTGCAGAAGATTCCGTTTTTTCAACCTCTGCTGCAGGAGATTTTGTTTCTTCAACCGCTGCTTCAACAACCTCGGCTGCAAACAATAACAATTAACACATTAACCAAAAAAAAAAAAAAAAATTCAATACAAAAAATAAAATCTCTATAGAAAAGAAAAAAAAAAATTCAAATACCTTTTTCTACATCGGACACAACGGGAGAATCATTTTCCAGTTTCTTTTCAGGCACCATCGGAGAATCATTCTCTGGTCCTGATTTTTCATCAGACACGACCAGAGAATCATTCTCCGGTCTCTTCTCTTCAGGCACAACCGGAGAATCATTCTGAATCTCCGGCTTAGGCACAACGGGAGGCTCAGACTCATTTTGAGCCTCCGGTTGTGTTGAAGCTGCAGCCGGAACAACAACCTCCTCGATTTTCGATTTCTCAACCTTGGGTTCCTCATTCTTGATCTCCTCAGCAGCAGCACCTTCCGATTTCAATTCTCCATTTTTATGATCATCATCAACGAGGACTCCCTTCTGTCCCATTGCTTCTCTCTCATCCAATTTCTTCAAAATCTCTTCTTTCTCTAGTTTGATCCCATCAAAGACATCATTTTGGGCCACATTTTCAATCACGGGCTTGATTTCCACGTTCTTGCCCCTGCTCTTGGTCTTGGTGAGAGTGTTTTCAGTGGCCACAGCATGCTTTGATTCTCCACAACCCATTTTTCTTTTTTTTGTTTGGAAAAAATGAGGAGGGAGAAGGATTTGATGAATTTTTTTTTGTCTTTTTTTCTGAGGAAGAAAAGATGAAACAGAGAGGAAATTTGGAAGAGTTAAAATTCCTGTATTTTCTCTTCTCCTCAATGTGTTGGTACAAATGGTAATGGTATTAAAGGAGGAAGGCAGCGGGTTTTGAGGGCTGCATTGTTTTTTCAAGGGGAAATTGAGTGGACGGGAAGTTGAAAATTTGTGAGAATTTTTTTTGTTTGTTTTATCAATTTTTTACTTTTTTATTTTGTTTGGTATTCTTTTAAAACAATACTTTTGGGAAGAATCGTGTTTTGTAATAATTGAAGTAATCGAAATTTATTTACAAAGTGCATAGTACGACAGTGTTTTTGTCCGAATAAATAATTTGGGAAGGTAAATCCTAAAAACGTTGCTCTGATCCCCTTTTTCAATATCGTGTTTTATTTACTGTTTTACGCTATGAATAAATGATACTCCCTCCGTCCTATAAGAATTTACAAATTTTTCTTTTTGTGATGTTTTAATAACAATTTGCAAATTTAAAAAGAAAATCATTTCGTAAACTTTATCCTCACAATATTTACATATTTATACAAAATATCATTATTTTTTTTATGTTTTGAGTCTACATTACACTCAATCCAAATAACTTTACTTTTTACATTAAATTTTACTTTATTTACTTTATTCAACTTTTTTCTTAATATGTGTGCTTCCCTCCTTGTAAATTGCTATGTGACGGAGGGAGTATGCGTTTAGAGCCGTTATACGAGCCAAGCGAGCCCGAGCAGTGCAGGCTCGGCTCATTAAGAAAATCGAGCTCGACTTGACTTGATTCGTTTAGGTTAAATTAAACTTGAGCTCGAAATTTACGTGCAAAGCTCGACTTGAGCTCGAATATTCTGAAAAAATATATTTAACTAATACTATATCAACAGTTTTATAATTCAATATATTTACATTAACATATTTCAATAAAAATAAAACTATTACCAATTTACCAGTACGTGTGATTTAAGAATATAAGTTGTATTATTATGTAAAATATTATTATTTTATATCCTAAATTATATAATATTTATAAAGTAACTCTTATTTTTCGAGTCTACCGAGTCGAGTCGAGCCGAGCTCGTTAAGCAAACAAGTATTTTTAAGCTCGGCTCGACTCATTTAACACATCGAGCCGAGTCGAGTTGAGCCTTGACAACCAATTCGTTTATTTTAACAACTCTATATGTGTTCCTTTATATTTTATGAGAATTTTCTCTAAAAATGTGTGAGGAGGAATTTTTAGAAAATTGGTATGAATCTTACCAAAATTACTTTTTAAAATAATAAGAGTTAAATGTTGTGTGAGATTTAAAAAGGAGCATACTGTTAAATCTCAAGTCCTCACTGCTAAACTAATCCCTGGAGATTATATAATTGTTTCAATTAATATATATATATATATATATATATATAATGATATTAATTTCTTGTTATGAAATATTTTCACAGACAGAGACTTCGTGTAGATCTTTTAATACTTATTTCTGTTAAACTTTTACATTAAACTCAAAGCTGTAATTGAAAATCAAGCAAATTAAGTTAAGAATTTGATATTCTTTTGAGATCATCTAATAAGATATATGCAATTAGAATTTAAGATTCGCAATTCTTTACCATAAACCTGTAATATGTTGTATTTGTTTTAAAAGATAAAATAATACTTTCTCATCTATTAAGTTTATGCACTATTTTTTTTTTAGTCCGTCCATAAAAAATATGCACTTTTCTTTAACGAAAATTATCGCTTTTATTATTATTCTCACAATTAATTATTTTATTCATAAGTGGACCTTATAATACATTCACAATACTTTTACTTTATCTATTTTTTCGTAAAATATGTGCAAACACAATGATGCACATTTTTAGTGTGGAAGGATTCTTTTAAGTCTTAAATCATTGGTGAGACCTTCAACAGCTATAAGTAGTTTAATTTAAGATTTTATAAGTTGTCAAAACATAATATTTTATCAAATGATCCGAGGATGCTAATATTTGTAATTATAAATATTAACTGGGTTAAAATGATTCGAGGATGCTAATATTTGTGACATTATAAATATTAACTGATAATCCTTATATTTTTATTTGAGATATCGTCATAATTATATTATTTTCGTATAATAATATTATTGATAGTCTACAAAAGCTGCAGGCCCGTCGTGCACGCATAAGACAATAGTGTACAACCATAAATTGAGAATATACCCTTTGTTGTCTCCAACAGTTGACTATTATAGTAAAATAATGTATATAAATAAATGAGTAGTTATTTTTTTAAAATTCGTATTACTTTTATATATAATTATTATAATTATAATAAAAAAATATTTAATTTTTAATTGTAATTGTATATACACATAACAATGATAATTGACAATTCCATTTTATTGTAAACTCAAATTTATACTAACTTTTGTCTAAATAAGTAATCCATTCATATCAAAATTACTTATATAGTTACACATGCAATTCAAGAATAATGTATTTTTGAGCAAATAGAATATATGTAGTGTATATTTTTATGAGTGCATGTAGATTAATTTTTTTTAACTTAAAAACATACAAATAATATTAAAATATCTTAATAAAATAAGTATAATTAATTCGGAATGGATAATATTATACTCCTATGGACTCATTTGGTTCGTAAAATAAAAGTATATATATATATATATATAAATATATTTTTATCTTACGAACCAAATGAGTCTATATATATAATTAATACGTGCATTGTTGTAAGTATTTCACAGCTTATTATAGTGCTTTTGCAGGCTGTTAGACATTTCAGAGTTGGTCGTTCCAAAGTTTGTGACTTTTTGCCAACTTATTGAACTCAAATTATTTAATTAGTCCTTCGTCACAACTTAAGCTTTCTCTTTAGTTTTTAAGAATATAATATTAAATATGTTAAAAATAAATGTAGATAAATAAATGTACAGAAAAATAGATAGATACTCATCAATTAAATAATGAGAAGTTTCAGAAAGATGCATATGAGTTAATTTATTTTAAAGATTAAGTCGTACAATTTAAATATATTTTTAAAAGATTACATTTAATTATTATTGAGAATTCACATATGTTATTACTAAAAAATTCCTTTTTTAAAATGTATTTTTCAATAATAATAATAATATGTGTAATTTTTCAATAATAATTTGTGTAACTGTTTAAAAATATACTTGAATTGCATGATACAAGATATATACAAGACTAAGCCAATTTGATTTAAAATTAATCCAATAATGCAAAAATAATCCCCATCCCCGTTTCTTTCGGGGATTCCCTGCACCACTGCCAAGCCTAGTTAAATCTATTAAACTTACATATCAGTAATAGAATGTTACCGTTTTTTATCCTACATGGCACTATAAAATTATTCTATTCAATTTTCAAAATTTCCAATAATTAGTATTTTAAATTAAAAAAATTAAAAAAGAAATCACGCATTAATGTCAATCCATTTCGATAAATCATAATTTTTTATGAAATCGAGTTCACGGTAAACTCGAGTTTATAAATTATTACTGTCATATATATACACTATCACTATCAATGTCATACATATACACTATCACTGTTAAAAGATCAAGTATATTTTTATAACAATAGTAGTATATATGAGAATGACAGTGATAGTGATTACACATAACAGTTATACGAGTTCATGTGAATTCGAGTTCACAAGTGACCTACTCATTTTATATACGTGCAATATTCTCAACCTTTCAATTTTAATTAAATAATTAAGTTAATTAAGGAAATACCTAATTATTGGTTAATAAAATATTATCATTCTTTTTTTGGAAACAATTTTGGCCATCCACTTGCATTAATTAGAATATTTAATGTAAATAAAAAATAAATTAATTTTCAACCCACATCATCATAATACATATAATTCAAGAGCTAAGCATTAGTCTCTAAGTACATAATGAATTCAAAAGTCCTTGTTGAAGAGTTAGCTTTCCTACTCATCCTCCAATTAAATTTGAATAAGATGCAATTTTTATAGAAGACAATTTTGTAAACCAGGTTCATTTATTTTTATTATACAATATTACTATTAAATTAATATATTTTAATTAAATAAAATTTTAATAAATAATTAAAATTATTAAAAATACACACAAAATACAAAAAAAAATTAGGAAAAAGTAATCAATAACACATTTTTCCCTTATACAGATGCATGTAATGTAAT
The DNA here is from genome assembly GCA_026898435.1 of Prunella vulgaris. Classification (NCBI taxonomy): domain Eukaryota; kingdom Viridiplantae; phylum Streptophyta; class Magnoliopsida; order Lamiales; family Lamiaceae; genus Prunella; species Prunella vulgaris. Next base: position 30,876 of record JAPKLY010001065.1, read on the forward strand.
GATATTATAATTTATTCATATATTACACAGAATTCCAATCATTCATTCTCATGAAGATTAAAATATAATTTTTTAAATAAAATAATTAATATTATTAAAAATACATACAAAATATGAAAATATAAATAAATAATAACATATCTGGCCCTTATACAGATGTAATGTAATGTTATTGTAATTTATTCATATAGTACGCGAAATTTTAGTCGTGCCTTCGCAATGCGCATGGATCTTGTGCTGCTTTTTATTTTTTTCTTTGACAGGCCAAATACATTATATAACTAATTATATATCTCAAAATTAAGGGTGGATTTAGACCCAATTTTAATTTTAATTATTATCTATATTGTATGAGTGTGGGTGCGAAAGTATGAGAGCGATACGATATCAATACGAGAATTCGAATGTATTTTAAAATTTTGGGTGCGATTCGTTAAGTACGTCAACTTATTTATGTTTTATAATATATAACAGGTTAAAATTTATATATATTTTTAAAAACATGTAAACTAAATGTATAAAATTCATATTTTCTAACCAAAGATTAAGTATATTGAATGATTTAATATAATTAAATAATAAAATATTAATTCAAGCTTCATTATCCCATTACATGTATTATAATAGTGAATTTTTATCTAAAGCAAATGTCATATTGTCAATTTAAATTATATAAAATAATAAAAATTAATTGAAAAAATATATTAAATAATTAACAAGTAGGATTCGCGAGGCGAATTCAAATATCCATTAATTGGATTCGCCATGTGGTAGCCGGATACATCACGTGGAGAATTGGATATGCGTTAATCAAATTCGCCACGTGGTAGCTGTAGTCGTATATACCACGTGGAGAATCGATTACACACTTTCAAGAATCTCACGCTAATTAGGGAGCAGATGCGAATCGGATATCATATTATGATAATTTTAGAAGAAGGAATAATTACAAAACATGACCACTTTTAATACCATATTTACCAAGTGGAACACTCAAAATTCAATGTTCCCAAGAGGGTCATTTTATTTCATAAAGGAACACTTTTGTAATCATTATAGGTCCCACATCTAATAAAATACAAATATCTATCACCTCAGACTCTTTCACCTCACATTCTCTTTTCTTTCTCTCATCTGACCCACTTCCCCATTATCTCTCTCTCCTCACGTCTCTCTCCTCATGCACACAAGAAGACTTTTTTTTTAATTTAAATTTTTTCTTGTTATTTTTTTTAAATTTTGAATACAAATTTTATTAAATTAATTTTTTCAATTTTTCAGTTGATTACTATTTCAGTTTTTTTTTTTTTTTGATTATTTGAATTCAAATTTTACACATTTTTAAGTAACAGTCTATATATTTTCTCCTCACGTCTCTCTCCTCTCATGCACACAAGAAGAATTTTTTTTTTAATTTAAATTTTTCTTGTTATTTTTTTTAAAATTTTGAATTCAATTTTTATTAAATTAATTTTTTCAATTTTTCAGTTGAAAAAATAGTGGCCCCCACCACTGATTTTTGCAGAAGTGTGTCAGTTTTCCTAACTTTTTCTAAAATAAACTTTTTTTTTTTAATTGAATTAAGTCAGCAACCAAGTCATCATTATTTTCTTTCAAATTTGAATGCCACAGTTTTCTCTTTTTAGCAGTCGTATGTCTCGCAGATTAGATTTTTTTTTTATTTTATATTTTCAATTTTTCAATATTTATTATAATTTTATAATATTCAAAATTTATATTTTTTATTTTTTCTTTCGATGAATTTGGTGACTTTTCTTTTCTTTGACCTTTTTCTTTATTTTTTAAATTCAAATATTATCATATTTATTTATTTATTTATATTTTTTTACAAATTTTCATTTAATTTTAAATTTGAATCTTTTATATATCTTATTATTTTCAAAACCTTCAAAAAAATTGATTATTATTCTTATTTATTTATTTTATTATTTTAATATTCAAATTTTTTATATTTCATTTTTTAACATTTAATATTATTTTTCAGAATTATTTTTTTCTTTTCTTTTTCTAATTTTAAAGTTATATTCACATATTCAAGCGTTATTTTCATATATGCATTTTCTAATTCTGCATATATATTTCCTGATTTTAATATATTCATATTTTTAATTCTGCATAAAAAAATAAAAAATCTGCATATAATAATTTAATGAATTAAAAATCTTAATATACTACAAAAAAAAATGTCAAATATAATAAAAGATCTATAAATTTTTATCTCACATATATTCCATTATCAGAACTGATTATCTTTAAAAAAATCCCAAAATCTACTGCTTGAAACTCTCTAACTATAAAAAATATCACACTACCAAAAAATAAGCGTTATTTTCATATATGCATTTTTTAATTCTGCATATATATTTCCTGATTTTAATATATTCATATTTTTAATTCTGCATAAAAAAATTAAAAATCTGCATATAATAATTTAATGAATTAAAAATCTTAATATACTACAAAAAAAAAATGTCAAATATAATAAAAGATCTATAAATTTTTATCTCACATATATTCCATTATCAGAACTGATTATCTTAAAAAAAATCCCAAAATCTACTGCTTGAAACTCTCTAACTATCAAAAATATCACACTACCAAAAAATAAGGGTAAATCTAAAAAAACACTCCAGAGTCTACAACTTCCAAATTTGGATATGAGTGATGGGGGCGACCGATTCAAACCAAAAAAATAAATTGAAAACAAAGATGAAAAAATTGGAAATAAAATTAAAAAAAAATGAAAAAAAAATCCAAAAAATAGAATTAAAATCCAAAAAAATTAGAATGGTCGCCTGGAAATGGAAAACACTGGTAACCACCCGCCTCACGTCCGGCCCAATCACGCCATCGCGCAGCCGCAACCTTCATGCTGCTCCGTTATTCCATATCCGTCGCGACAGAAAGTCTGAAACCGCTCAGCCGCCTCTACTCGCATATCCACCACTCGCCGCGACCACTGAATCACCGCTGCTTCCCCAACGCCCAGCGCGACGCCGGAGGCGTCCATATGGGCTTCGATCGATGCAGAGAGAGCGAAAAAAAAGAGGGTTAGAGAGAGAAAATGATATGCTGAAAAAGAAGGTTGCAGACTTACCTTCGACGGCGGCGGCAGTAGATCTGTAGCGGAGACGTGACGGCAGGGTGGTCCTTCTGGCGGATCTTCGTCGAATCGTCACCAATTTTTTAGGGGAGGGGAGAGAGAAGGAAAAGGGGGTGGTAGGTTGGTTTTGAATTTGAAAAATGTGGGGTGGGTGGGAGTGTTTTTAATCAGATAATGAAAAAGTAGGGATAGGTATAGGGAGTAGGGTGTCAGACGGGTTTTAATAAAAATAGTATGTGGTGGGGTCCAATTTTGATGTTATGTATAAAATGACCCCCTAGGGAAGTTGGGATTCTTGGTGGTCCACTATGAAATATCACTATCTTAAATGACCTTATATGAAATTTACCCGAAGAAGGAATAATTACAAAATATGACCACTTTTAATACCATATTTACCAAGTGGAACACTCAAAATTCAGAATCCGTGCATCTTATATTTTGACTGGTTCAATTTTGGATATAAGTTGGTCAAAATTGATTGAGACCCAATTCATGCACCAAAAACACACTCATTATATATATATATATATATAAAGACGTTTTCATGATATATTATCAAAATAAGGAAGAAAAGATATGTATTAGCAAAATAAAGCCAGTAGATACTGCCGGTACCAATACTGGTGACGTGGCCATCGGATTCCATTATTCATTCAGCTGACGTGCCAATCGGGTTTCCTAAACTCGATTGAAGGAGCCAATATTAAAGAATTCTGATTAGACAGACAGTACTTTATTCTGAGTGTGTGTGTGAGAAAGGGAGAGAGAGGAGAGGAGAAATCTATCTTTAAAGAGAGAAAGGGAGAACGGAGTGACATAAAGAGATTGCATGAGTGGTGGTAATGACAATCTAGAGATGAAGACTGTCTAATGGTAATCCGAAGACCCCTCTGATCTGGAGCATGGATTCCTAGTGACTGCAGACACCCACTTTCTATAGTAACCTTTTCTATAATCTTTCTTTAATGTGACTGCACACGCCCCTTTCGCATGCGAAGGATTGATAAATTAAAATTTTGAATTAACTGTATTTTATTAAGGGAAGTTAGTGATCTAAATAAGGTGGCTATTTTTTAGGATTTTAGAAAAGTTAAAAAAATTAATTATTAAAGAATACTCTAAAAAGAAAAATCAAACCCTGACATTTTATTTACGCAAGCTCTCTTCTTTACTCTTTTTTTAATTTTGTAAAAGTAACGATTTATTGATAATTGTATTAAAAAAATACATTATTTGAATAAAAAAGCCTAATAGTACGTACATAGACATCATTCCTCATTGTTTAATTAATCAATGACTTTAAACATAATCCTTATTAAGAAAATGCCAGATAGGAATACTACATTTTAAAAAAATAGATTTAAAATTAAAATAGAGTTTATATTGAAAAGTTTTAGTGTAGACTTTTTGTAAATTAATTTTTCAAATATTATAATTCATTAAATTTTGAATTTTAAATTGATTTCAATACTATAATCCATTAAAAAAACTGTCCAATTCATTAAATTTAAATTTTAATATTATAAGAAACTTTCGAATTGAGTTTTTCCATAAACTTAAAGAAGTTTGTTACAACATATTTAATTAAATTCAAATAAATAGTAACACAAACTAAATCAAATCTAATCTTAAACTTAAATCAAATTTAATCTTGCAGGATAATTTAAATAAATAGTAAATACAAATTAAAAAAATATTAATCAATTAAATCTCAAGATAAATAGTGACACATCACCCAACAAATACTACTACAAAAAATAAAATATATAAATAGACGTGATAGAAGTAGTAACAAATCCTCCTATAAATACTCCTGCAATGTGACATGATTTTCCCAACTATTTGACTAAATTAAAGTATAATTACTAACGAAAATTTTCATAAAATTACCAAGAAGAACAAAATAAAATTAAGATATATAAAATAATTATTTAATATAATATTTTATCATCGCACCCTCATTAAAAAAAATAACTATTTAACGTCTTTTCAGATTCCATTTCCGACAGATCAGGGTGCTAGAATCGTGATTCCTGCAAATTTATTCGACAAAAACCTTGTCCCCTCCAGTCGGGTGTGTGAGTGCTGACTGGAGTACCTTCCCCGAGGAAAGAGAACCTTTGATGTTCCAACTCACCAGTCGGTATTGATAGTACCGACTGACTTTATATTGATAAAACTTCTCTTTTTCTCTCTATTTTGATAATATCTTTCGAAAATGACTCTACATAAATAAATTTGCCTATATATATTTCTCTGGTTTTTTTTTTTATGTTCCCAATCTTCTTCATTTTTTTTTCAATTTATCACCTACATTATTCAAAACACCATCTAATAAAACACCTCCCTATCTATTTATTTCAAGTTTCAACAAAATAAATATAAGAAATTAGGCAACACAGCACCGTTGTCTGTGTTGTGTCTCCTCCGTCTAGATTTTTCAATTTCAAGTTAGTTTAAATGTTGAAAATTTGTGAATGTGTGTTTTTTTTTTTTAAATATCAATATCACATGATTTTAGAAGTAATGTGCCATATAATTGACGCTAAATACTAGGAGGGTGTTTGGTTGTAGACTTTTGAAGACGAGTAATGGTAATCAAAGTCATAGTGTGTGTTTGGAATGACTCTACTATAACTTTGATTCCCGAAAACTAAGGAATCAACCATAGTTCAATTACATGAGAACTATGACTTTCATTACATACCATTTTCATTCCTATATCATTTTCATTCCTTAAAATTATACCAAACAACTCCTAATTTTGTAAAAAGGATTCGGAATACCACAAGTTAACAACATTTGATTTGTTTTCCGAACAAATGAATGATGTTCGAAAAAAATTCTGAACAAAAATCAAATGTTCAATTTGATCAATACATCCCAATTTTACTTAGTTCACCACCACTTTCGAAATTTTTTCTAAGAATGTACTTTTTTTTTGAAAAAAAGTATCGAGAAATGTATTTCTTAAAAAAAAAAAAAACTAGAGTTGAACATTTTAAATCAATATACACGAGAACATACATACTTATTTTGGGAATTGAGATATTTTTGTCATTGATTCCCAAAATAAATGTTATTCAATATTTACTTCATTTTTCTACAAGTGATTTTAAAAAAAAACCAGTTTCACTCCCTCCTCGCCAAGAATGGCCAATTTTTGCGTGCTTTTGATCAGGGAGGTGAATTCATCATGTTTGAATAGTTTGAAATATGCATAAAGAGAATCCAATCTTTTCATTTTTTTTTTGGAGAGGAATAGAAAAAAAGGGGATGATGAACTACTTTGAAAAAAAGGGGTAAATATGAGTAAGTCTCATGTGCATCAGTTACACGGTGCAATTCTAGTTCATTTTTAAAAAGTTAATCAGTTTATAACTGAAAAGTTAAACAGTTTATTACTGAAACGTGTATCTTTCATAGTTTAACTTTTCAATAATAAACTGTTTAACTTTTTAAAAATAAACTTGAGTTGCACAGTGTAGCTGGTGCATACAAGACTAATCCGGTAAATATACGTGTTCTTTTGCATTTTGTTTGCCCTTTTTTGGAAGACTCTCAACTACATAAATGGGCTAAATTGTGCCTATTGAGTGCATGCACTTTTTAGATGGCCCATTTGGAATTCTAAACCATTTTATATTGGTTTCAACTATATACCCTTCCAATATTATAAGATACACCTATTTTACTTTTTTTTAAATATAAAAATATTGTTTTAATTTACCATTTCAACCCATCAATTCAACATTCTTCTCTTCCCCTATTTTCAAACTGCACAACAATTTTTCCAAGTCTTGTGAATCAATCTCTAAGTCCCTGCAATATTTTTACAATTACTACTAATGTTCTTGTTTTCTTCATTTTGTAACGTCGAATAATGAATTGATGGAAGACGGCGATAAGTTAAAAAAAATGTATTTAAATATTATTTTTTATGAATATATTAAAAGTAATGTATATTTAATGTAATTTTTTTGGTAAAAATAGATAAAATAAATATTTGATAATGTATGTAGGTGTATCTTATAAAATTGAAGGGGTATATAGTGGGTCCCTTTTATATTTGATAATATAAATATATACCCCCACCGGAGTTTGTGCCAGGAATAGTGACACATTTTTTTAAGAATAACAAAGTTTTCTAGGAAAATAATTCATTATAAACATATTATAAAATTGTTTTGAAAATTTTATAACATCAAATATTTAATTGAAGTGTATAAAAGAATCATATTAAGAGTATATCAATTGATTGAGATAAGTTGTATCATAATTTTGTCTAAAAAATATCAACAACAAATAATTTTTGAACTTTTTAAATTATTCATATTTAATGTAAAAACACTATAGTGTAATGTTTAAATTTAAATTATCAAAGTCTTAAAAAATATATAGAGTATAAAATATTTGACCAAGAGTATCAAATATTATTGTGAAATTAAAAAGTGGTTCATATCAAAACTATTTTTATATAGAATCTACCGTTAAGAATATAATGGAATGAGTAGAGCTTTGAGAGATAATTTAATAAAATTTTATGTTAAATTAAAGAAGTTAGTTAAAATAAAAAATTTGAGGTTAAATTTATGAAAGATCTCCTTACTTTAGTTTATAAATAATACCAAGACAAAGTATTGTATGAAAATGACTCATGATAAGCTTATCATGAGAAAGTCTTAAAGTATTAAACATTTAATCAGATGTATAAAAAATCTCATCAGATGTATCAAAAGTTGAAGTCAATAAAATTTTGATGCACTTGACTTGACCAGATATTTAATACACTAAAGTAGGTATTGTGCGAAAATATGTGAGCTTTCATGGATGAAAGTAGTATAATTTTTTATTAATATTTTATATAATTTTTTTTAAAATAAATTTAAATTACGTGGTGTAATTAACACATAAAATACTTATTTTAAAAAATTGGCAAAGTTTTTTGTATTTTGGAAAATAAAAATTGCGGCTTCACCAATTTCAAGAGGCTTAGTGATCGGCATTGTACTGCATGTGCAAGTTGCACGTACACCTTGAAGTTCTCAAATGAGGAGAGCAGCATTTAGAATGAATCCCCATTCCTTCTAGAGTGACATCACACCTTGAAAATATATTCTTGACTTTTGTTATAATTTCTTTATATAATATATTCTCCTATGGCAAAGTAATTAAAGTTGATAGTGTTACTTGGAAAGTTAAATCAAATTTATTTTTAATTTTTACTAAAATAATTATCTATTTTATTAATTAGTTCAATATCTATTCAAATTTTATCAATTAAGTATTTGAGAATTAATGCTAAAAATCTGTTTCGCCCACGTTATCGTCATTTATTTTTATTTTCCAATGAAAATTTATGATGTGATGTTTTTTTTTTCATGTGGCATGCATGCCAAGTAACACAATTGTCGCCAGCCAAAATAAGCACGAAAAAAAAAAAATATAAATTAGGACTTAATTGACAAAATTTTAATAGATAATAGACAAAATTGATAAAGTAAATAAATAACAGATCAGATCAATATGATGGCAGTTTGTGCATTTTTTAGTCTTTTCGGACATTATTGGTGAAATTTGAATAGATACACTACTACAAAAATGACTTTGCAAAGCTTTACTTAGAAAGCTCATTAGCAAATGAGCTCTCTATGTGAGCACTTAGAGAGCTCATTTGCTAATGAGCTTTCTAAGTAAAAACAAAAATAATAAAAAAAAAAGAAAAAGACTTAGAAAGCGGTTGTGAACCGCTACACAATAAAAAAAAAAAAATCGCTTAGAAAGCGGTTGTTAACCGCTATAAAGTTTAAAGCGGTTGTAAACTACTATGCCGAAAGCGGTTCAGAACCGCTATGAGTGTGAAAGCGGTCCAGAACTGCTATGACCTTCAATTAGGTCAAATCCGTGCAGCCCCCTTTCTTCCTTCTTCCTCTTCCCTCCTCTTTTCCTCTCTCTGCGCGAAAATGGAGACTTAGCCTCCCCTTCGCCGTTTTCATTCACTCCCCCACTGTTGCCGCTGCCGTCGCCATCGTTGACTCCCCCATTGCCGCCGCCGCCATCCCACCGGTCAAAATCTAAATTTTCTTCCCCATTTAGGTAATTTACGTATATATATATATTTCATTTATATATATATATAT
>JAPKLY010001065.1:50142-73489 GCA_026898435.1 Prunella vulgaris
GCATTGCTTCGGGGCTGATCACAACCCCTCACCACCTACGAGCTCAGGTTGCCCATCCCGCAGGTAAGGTTGTCTTGTACTTTTGAGATTGAGATTTCATGTAAAATTTCTAACTCTTTTTATGCTTATTGCTGCAGAAGTTACCATCGCCATTCCTCCATCCTTCAAGACCTTTAACCAGAAGTTTGGAATGGCGAGGACCAAAAGAGATCCTCCCTCTGTGGTGCTAGCTGCTCAACAGGCAGCTAAGGCGAAAAAGGGTGCTGGCACCGGTCCAAGCACACGATCCACTGCCCCTTCACGAGCTCCTCGCACCGAGGCCCGACAGGCGCCAGGTGACTCCCCGAGCAGCGGCGGCCGTCGGTTACAACGGGGTGACGGTTCACGCGTTGAGCGTGAGAGTGAGGCTGCTAAAAGGGCAAGAGTTACAAGGCCTCCGAGTTCGGGAGGCTCAGGTCGGGTCGAGGTTCTGGAATCTACACCTCCCATTTCAACTGGCACCCCGACTGCCCCTGCATCCATCCGCTCGATCGGTCAGTTAACTGACATCACATACCTGGGATAGGACCAAGAGCGGGCAGCTGGGTATGAGTCTAACACCTCTTACATCTTCATACTTCATGCTAAAAATCCCTTTTTGAGCATTTTCTTGTATGGCCCTTTAAGCAGGTACGACCCTACACGTTATCAGCATCGTAGCACGCTGGTCCACCAGTTTGCACTTGCCCGTCCTCCAAAGTCTCTTAATGAGCTCAAGGGCCCGGTTCGAGGAGCCATTGAGTCTGCTGTTCGTCACTGGACTCAACCCCAAGACGCCATCATCCAGCACCAATCGTTGACTGACAACATCCGCACAGCCATGCATCACTCGAGTGGTGCTCTTATCACCGCTCAACGTGCCATCGAGCAGGCTGTGACGTTAGAGAAGTCATACGCGGTGTTGAATGATAGCCTAAGGAAGGAGAGGGACGAGATGAAGAAAAGAGTCGCCACATCTGAGGCCAAAGTTAAGGCTTCTCTGGACGCCGAGCAATCGGCGATTGCAAGTGCTGAGAGGACCCGAGTTGAAGCTGAGGGTCTCCGGGTTGAGCTGGCAAGTGTCCGGGCACAGTTGGAGGAGAGCAGGGTTGCCCGGGGAAAGATTGCTGAGCTAGAAAAAGAACTCCAAGCCACCCGGACCGAACTCGTTGATCTTAAGGCTGCCCATACTGATTGCTATACCGCTGAAGCCGTTGCGGATATCCGAGCGGAGTCCTCTGACTTTGGCTTTGTTTATGCCTTTGCTGAGAATCTTCGGGCCTATCACCATGTTGTTGGTGAGAACGAGGACCCCTGGACAGCCTTGAAGAAGGAGTTCACCGACTTCCTTACCGAACGTCCTCTTAAGGAAGGTTTGGTGGTGGATATCGGGGATCTCGAGGAGATGGGAGTTGACTTAAGTGCTGTGCCTTCGACACTTAAGATCATCGGTGGAAACTATCCACCTCTTCAGATTAATGCTGAGGACGATGCGATGGTGGACACTGAGGGTCTATCTCTATTCGAAGTCCTCCCTGGTCTCTCTCCTTCAGGTGCTGGCGGACAGGCGGGCGAGCAGCCTGGCGAGCAGGTGGCCGAGCAAGCTGGACAAGTTGGCGGGCAAGCTGTCGACCAGGCTGGCGAGCATGTTGGCGACCAGCCTGACGATCAGTAAAAAGTTGGGGTTTCTTCGTTCGCAACCTTTTGCCTCAACGTCCTTGAAGACGTTTCTACTTATAATTTTGCGATGTATTGAAACTTTTATTTCCTCGCTCTCGAAGGCGCCCCATATGTACCCGAACACCTTTTGTCGTTTAATGCATTTGCAGTTTTTCTTTTATTGGCTTTCGCTTATATTTGCTTCTGCTGTTGATACTTTTGTCTTAGTTATTTAGTGCTCGCTTTTGATGTACGGTATTTTAATTGATTCGTCTTACTTTTCCTTTTTATGGAATCGCGAATTTACACCTTATTTTTCATCTCTTTGGATGTAGGCTTATTGATTGGTAAGGACTCCCTTTTAATGGTTATAACCTTAGGGTTAGTCTCAATACCTTGCCTTTATTGTAGACTCGTAAGTCCTGAGAGCTTATAACTTGAGACATTTTTCGATACGCCAATTTGAAAGGAAACCTCTATATTCAACAGAATAATAACTTTACAGATTTGTCTCCATCTATTATGTACCTACTTGTCCCTATACATGTTGGACAAGCAAGGTTTTCTTGAAAAATTTACATAAATCTTCATTGGTAGAATTTCTTGAGATGTGTCGCATTCCATGTGTATGCCGAAGAGTTACCTTGCATATCCTCCAGGTCATACGTCCCATATGGCCAACTTTTTGTTACTTTGAACGGACCTTCCCATTTCGGACCAAATACTCCAGTCGGGACTGCTAATATCCTTCGCATCACTAGGTCGCCAATTTGGAATTTTCTATCTTTTACCTGCGAGTTGTAGTATTTCTCGGCTCGTCGCTTATAGACTGCGTTCCTCAATTCTGTCGAGGTTCTTGTTTCTTCAATCAGATCTTTTTCCACCGCCAGATTATCTTCATTTGCTTCCTCATTGTATTCGACTATCCTCCATGTCCGATGTTGGACCTCCACTGGGATAACTGCTTCGACTCCGAAAGCCATTGTGAAAGGTGTTTCCCCGGTACTTGTTCTGTAGGACATTCTATAAGTCCATAAGACTTCCGGAAGCTCGTCGGCCCAACTGCCCTTTCTTTCTTCTAACCGAATCTTTAGAATGTGTTTCAAGATTTTGTTCACTTCTTCAACTTGTCCGTTTGATTGAGGATGATATGGTGTGGAGTAATGTTTCTTGATGTTCCAAGATGTGCAAAAGTCTCTTATCTTACTTCCATCAAACTGCCTCCCGTTATCCGTGACTATCGACTGTGGTAACCCAAATCTGCATATCAGGTTCTTCCAAATAAAGCTTATCATTCTCTCTTGGGTTATCGTCGTTAGTGCTTCAGCTTCGGCCCACTTACTGTAATAGTCCACGGCCACCACTACAAATTTTACCCCTCCCTTCCCGGGAGGGAATGGGCCGATCAAGTCGATACCCTATTTAGCGAATGGTCACGGACTATATACTGACTTCAATTCTTGTGCTGGGGTGTGGATGCTCGGAGCGAACTGTTGGCACTTCAAGCATCTCTTAGCATATCTGATAGCATCCTTTCGTAGTGTTGGCCAATAATACCCTTGCCTGATGGTTTTGTAAGCCATGGCTTGCCCCCCAGCATGTCCTCCACATATCCCTTCATGGATTTCCTTTAACACCTTCTGTCCTTCTTCCGAAGAAAGACATTTGAGTAATGGGAGTGAGATTCCTCTTTTATATAACTGCCCTTCGACCATCGTGTATCTCGCGGCCTGCTTCACAATCCGCTATGCTTCCCATGGATCTCCTGGCTGCTCTCTGTTGGATAGGTATTTACTGATAGGTGTTCGCCAATCATCGGTAGACTGTTGCTGGCTATCGATTATCTGTTGCCCCCTCTTCAACACTTGATTAACATAATCAAATGTTGAAGGATTAATTAACTTTGTGACCACCACTTCTGAGATGCTTGGTTCTCCGGTGCTTGTGGCTAACCGGGCTAAAGCATCTGCTTGGGTGTTCACTAGTCGGGGGATCTGCTCAATGTACACTTGCTCAAACTTTGATATCAGGTGTGCAACGATCCTTTGGTAAATGATCATTTGTCGGTCCTTCGCCTCGTACTCTCCTCGGACTTGAGATATGATTAGCTGTGAATCTCCGAAAACCTGAAGTCTAGTTGCCCCCACAGCTAATGATAGTCTCAAACCCGCGATAAGTGCCTCGTATTCAGCTTCGTTGTTTGTTGCTAAGAAATCAAACCTTATTGCGGAGGTGAACACCTGTTTATCGGGACTTATCAGGACGACACCCGCTCCGGCTGCGGAACTTGTTGCTGAGCCGTCCACATAGAGGTGCCATGGGTAAACACGTCCCCTCGTCGGATCTTGAGGGTAGGTTAGCTCTACTATGAAGTCTGCCAGAGCCTGCCCTTTGATCGCTGTTCGGGGTGCGTATGTTATACCATACTGGCTGACTTCTAGTGACCATTTTAGTAATCGTCCGGCAGTATCAGGTCTATGTAAGACTTGCCTCAAGGGAAATGTTGTCAAAACTTCCACTTGATGGTCGAAGAAATATGGCCGGAGCTTCCGCACACTCATCATCAATGCATATGCCAATTTCTCCATCGGGGAATATCGTAGTTCCACCTCATGTAGCACTTGGCTGACATAATATATTGGCAGATGCGCCTTACCTTCTGCACGCACCAAGGCTGAACTTATGGCTACTTCCGATGCCGCCAGGTATAAGTACAGCTTTTCTCCCGGCACCGGCTTTGACAGGATCTGGGGATTACTGAGGTAATTCTTTATATCTTCGAACGCCTTTTGGCAAGCATCCGTCCACACATAGTTGGTCTTCCCGGTTCTTTTACAGATGCCCTTGCCTTTGATAGACTCGAAGAAGGGTCTATTCTTGTCCCCGGATCTGGATATGAATCTGTTGAGTGCCGCGAGGCATCCGGTAAGTCTTTGAACTGCCGGTACATCCTTCGGTGGTCCCATGTCTAGGATATATTTGACTTGCGACGGGTTGACTTCTATGCCCCGTTGACTTACGAGATGCCCCAGGAATTTGCCGGATTGTACTCCAAAGCTGCTTTTCTTTGGGTTAAGCTTCATGTTATACGCCCTCATGATGTCGAACGCTTGCTTGAGGTGCTCCAGATGGTCTTCTTTTCTAAGACTCTTCACAACAATGTCGTCCACATAGACCTCCATTGTGTCACCAAGGTGTTGGTCGAACATCTTGTTGACTAACCTCTGATATGTGGCGCCGGCGTTGATCAACCCGAAGGGCATCCTCTTCCAACAAAATAAATTTTTATTTGTATAGAAGGCTGTATGTTCTTGATCATCGGGGTGCATGGCAATCTGATGATAACCTGCAAAGGCATCCATAAACGTCATTAGTTCATATCCCACCGTATTGTCTACCAGCTGGTTGATGTGGGGTAAAGGGAAGTTATCCTTTGGACATGCGGCGTTAAGATCTGTGAAGTCTATACATAGCCTCCATGTTCCATTTGGCTTTTTGACCAAGACAGGGTTGGCCACCCATTGAGGACATAGTGCTTCCTTTATGAGTTTATTGTCTAAAAGTTTCTTCACCTCACCGGTCAATGCCTCATACTTGTCTGGCCCATATTTTCTTCTCTTCTGACGGACAGGCTTCTTCGTGGGATCTATGTTCAGGCGATGGCACGCGTGCTCCACCGGTATGCCGATCATATCCTCGTGTGACCATGCAAACACATCGAGGTTTGCCCGAAGGAATTCCTCCATCCGGCTTCTATAAGGTTCCTCCAACTCTGACCCGATAAAGAGTTCTAGATCCTCTTTATTTGGATCAACTTGTATGGATCTGAGCTCCTCCACTGGTGTGGCGCGTCGCTTTTTATCTTTCCACCTGGGATCATCAATTGGTCCTTCAAGGTGCATTTCCATCTCCACTGGAATAGGTTCATAGCCCAACCGGGGCTCAATGTCTTCCGGGGCACATGTCTGGCTTTTTGGTATCGGTTCCATGTCACCACTCTCTCCGGCTATGGTTACGGGGTCTTCATCTTGATCCTTCTGGTTATTTACCATCTGCTCCTTGTCTGGCTGGTCTTGCTGGAATGCATTATCTACCTCCATGTCTTCCGGCGTCTGGTCTACTTCCATCATTTCGGTGTCTACTGAGGCGTTATCCAAATTGCTCTTCTCGCTTGTGGAGGGCTGTGATATTAGATCTTCAAACACTAACACCTGGTTAACAGGTTTTTTCAGAGTTAATAGGCACTCCCGCGCCTTCTTCTTATCCCCTTTAACCGTACCTGCACCCTTAAGAGTTGGGAATTTAATACAATAGTAGTAAGTAGAACATGCGGCTTTAAATTCGAAAATGAAAGGGCGGCCGAGGAACCCGTTATAGGTGGATGGTTGATCTACGACTAAGAAATCTAACAACCTTGTCATCCTCCTTTCCGGGTCCTCTAGCGCTACAAGTTCTACAGGCAACCTTATTACACCTAGTGGGACGGTCACAGCCTCTCCGAATCCCACTATCTTGTGATTACAATCCTCTATGTAGGATTCGTAATCTCCTAACTGGTCTAGTGTCTTTTTGAACAGGATGTTTATGTAAGCTCCAGTATCCACTAACAGTCGGTGCACTCTTGCGTTCATGATATTGGCGCTGATAACCAAGGAGTCGTTGTGCGGTGTAAGGATCCCTTCGAGATCTGCTTGTGAAAAAACCAAATCTGCAGTCGGCTTAGTAGTTGCTTTTGATCCGGACCCCATCTCCTGCACTTGATTGACCGCCCGAATCTCTGCCTTTTTTTGCCTTTTTGACGTCGGACGGCCATCTGCCATTCCTCCAGCCGAACCAATTTCTTCAAGCATAAGGATCTCACGGTTAGGTTCCAGATGTATTGGCCTTGCTGGTGGACCTCTCCTTACTTGTCTATTCGGGGCCCTCTCTGCCTTATCACTTCCTTCATCATCCGAGGCTTCCTGTCTTGTCGGACGTTGCCTTTTTCCTGGAGCCTTCTTTACGAATTCGGCTAATTTTCCATCTTCATAAAATTTCCACAATTGTTTCAACAGATCGCGGCACTCACTAGTGAAGTGCCCGATACTTTGATGGTACGCACAAAATTTGTTTGGGTTTAGCTTGCTGCGATCCTGCCTGATCCTTCGGGGTGCAGCCAACATATCTTGATCCTTCACAGCTGTGAAGACGTGGTCAATTGTGGTAGTCAACACTTGGTTCAGTTTTTCCTTATATTCCGCCGTGTCCCCAAATGATTTCAAATTCTTCGGGGTCTTGTAACCACTACCACTGGGTTTCTTACCACTCTTTTTGTCATCAGTCTCCGGACCTAGCTGCTTGGCCATTGCTTCTTGCATTGCGACATACACACCGGCTTTATGGCGGAACTCGGCGTATGTACTAGGACAGGTCAGATGCATCTCTTTCCACAGGTCCGTTCCTTTACGCAATACCGCCATGACTGCTACAACCTTTGTGTCGTCACTGACCGCTTCACCTTCCAAAAGGATTTTATCAAATCGTTCTAGGTATTGCTGGTCAGTCTCCTCGGCCCCTTGCGAGATGTTGGCCAATCTGTGCTTTTGTGTCATATACGTCCCAAATCCCGAAAAGTGGGACAGGAACTCCCGGGTTAACTGCCCAAATGATTGAATCGATCCAGGTGTCAATGCTGAGAACCATCTGTGTGCACGGTCTCCAAGAGTTAAGGGAAAGTTTCGACATTGCGTCGCATCCGATGCCCCCATTGATATCATATAATCGGCATACTTTGAGATGTGAACCTTGGGGTCAGACTCTCCCTCGTACAGCACTAGTGAGGGAAACTGTATCTTCTTCTGGATAGGTGCAGTTAGGATGACTGGTGACAGCGGTGATATTGGAAGTGATGTGTACGTCTCCACCTTGTCTTTGATGGCCACCTGATGTTGTAAGTCTTCCACAGCTTTCTTTAACTTTTCTATTTCTAGAACGGACGACCCACGGGATGATCCCCCTCCTCGAGGCTATTCCGAGTGCACCTCATGATGACGTGCTGCCCCCGGCAGTCCCTCACTTCGGGCGATTTCCCGGTGTGGTCGTTGGAGGTTACTTGCAGCATTTGGTCCTAACCTCTCGGACGCCCGTCTCCTCAACCTTTCTGGCACAGGCCTACGTTGATGCCGGGCATCAGACTCGCAAGGCTCTTGGCGGTATGAATGCTCCAACCTTCTACCCTCTGAGTGATGACTTTGATTACTGCGCCTATCGCCTTGTGACCCTTCAAGGCGTTCAGGTTGGTCATGTGCTTGGTCAGCTGGTCGCCCAGCTGGTCGCTGGTTTGAGCGTTGGGGTTGTGGTCCGAGGCGATCAGACATTTTTTGTTTGCCTCTTGAACTTTCGGGTACGACACGTCCACTACTGGCTTCTTCCTCCTGAGGATGGTAGCTTGTTCGAGTATCATGTCTCATCTCAGTCTGGGCAACCTGAATCACCGGTTGACGTGCCACTACCATCTGCTGCCTTTGTAATTGTTTCAGGGTGGTCATTGCTCTCTCGATGTCCTCGGGTGTTCTAACCATTGATTCAATGGTAGTTTCAATCTGTTGACCGACTAGAGCCGCCGGTAACGCCGGGACACAAGCTTGTTCAGTCCGACGGTGTCCGGATGGTCCTCTTCCTCTCCACCTTCGACTCATCGAGGTTGTGTGGGATTCATCGTGGGAGGCTTCGTACGTATGTCTCGTCATTATTTCAGGTGACAATTGAGTATAGTAAATGAGTTTTTCAAAGACATCTTTTCTAGCTCGTGTTTTCGAAGACAACAAATTCTTGAAAACACTCACAATTGAAGATATTCCTCAAAACGTTTACCGAACTTCGAAGGGTGTTCCTGGTGTTCTTGAGAAATAATGAAGAATGAGTATCGAATTCTTCAATCGACGGAGGTTCGGGCCCTCCTTCTAGCGCCAAATTGTTGAATGATTTTACTAATTGTAATGTTATGTGGCTAATTGATCTATGGAAATCACTCAAACAATAATTAAAAGATGATCACTAGAATTATTAAGTGAAATATAGAGAGAATTATAGAGAGATAAATTTTATAAGTGAGCTCTTTGTATTTGGATTTCAGATCCTTACAAATGTGTTTATTACAAGTATTTATACCCTCTATTTAGTGAGGTGGCACCTTTTTAAGCCATATGGCTTCTGGGGGTGACAAGTGTCCTCCACTTGTCACCCCCTCAAAGTTTTGCTCCACTAACTCCAGCCTTATGATTCGAACCTTTCATGCAGGTTCCTTGGACATCTTGAACCTTCTTTCCTTCGAAGAAGGGACTAGCAAGGGGGCAAGCGGTGCAGCGAGCAAGGGAGCGAGCATTTTGGCGAGCAACGTAGGCCTATCCTACTGACTTGCTATCTTGTCATATCCAGGCTGAAGGCGACTACGGGGGCGAGCAGGTGGGCGAGCACCAAGGCGAGCAACCTAGTCCTGGCTTCATAAACTTATTGCTTTGTCATACTCAGAGCCTCGGGCGACCAATATGGCGAGCAGCACAGCGAGCATTGGTGCGAGCAACTGGGGAATGGCCACGTAGGCTTGTTGCTTTGACACCTCTAGGCTCGGGCGAGCATCCTGGCGAGTACGTAGGCGAGCAGCTTATACATTCTTGCTTGTTTATACTTTGGTAATTATCTAATCTTCAAGCTTAAATCCTTTTATCAATAATATTCATACTATCAAATTTTAGATCTAATTTTTTTTAATTTATATTGTTCATCTTAATTATATTTTAAGTTTCCCTATGCCTGGGTGAAACACCATAAATTATATTTAACACATCTACTAACCAGTAAGTTCAAGAAGATATAGGGGAAAAAATAAAAAGAAAAACGGACAAATCAAGTTCATACAACTCGCCTATACAGAACGAACAGGGCAGAGATTCAGTTAGTCTGATGTTTATTATTCGCCAATCAGCTCAAATAAACATCAGGCTAAGGGACAATTATTGATATAGGTGAGCGACCTATAAGTTTAAGGAAGCATTTGACCGGGCAATAATTTCAAAAATTAAAGAAGCTAATTATACGTGAAAGGAATAAGACGAAGGGGCAAGCAACCTACTACAATTATTTGCAGATGGAAAGCAACTTTAATATATAAGTTGTTCGCCATCTCTAGTCGAATCAAGAAGTTATTCGCCCTTCTCACCAAAAGAAAGGGACTGCACGATTGAGCAAGACCACATGATTGAGGAAGGCTGCACGATCGTGTAGGGTTGCTCGACCGTGCATTGTTGTTTGCCCCTAATGAAGCTGCTCGCTCATGCAGCTCATCCATGTTGTTTGCCCCTATTGTTCGTCCAGGCAACCAACATGCAAAGGAGATTACTTAGCAATAAACAAATGTCTTATATCAATCATAATGGACACATGTCACCTGATAAGGGAAGGTGACACAAGTAGGTATCACCTCCTACTTGTAATTTCTCTTTCTATATATAGTGATTTGCAATGAATAAAGAATCCAAAAGTTAGAAATTCTAATAACGTGCTACTCAATTGTTACGACGTGCTACCCAACGTCCTATTTACTTATCGTCTCACCTTCTAAAAATTCACCTATTTCACATTTTGTTTGATAATAACTCTAAAAGGTTATCGCTATATGTGTCATACTTAAATAATTTGAGCAACTTCTAACTCCAAAAGATGAATAATGAAAGAGATGATCACATTACCTAAGAACATGTAGATAATATTTTATTCATGATATGCATGATTTAATTATTTTTCATTATAATGACTGTATTTATTTACACATAATTTTACTATATACATTTAGTCTATCTTATTAAATTAAAGTTAAACAAACACTAAAATGAAGACATTATCATGCCATTAGGGGAATAGTTAGTGCCAATTTGTTGATGATTTGATACCGAGATTATGATTAATATGATTGTTATGGTAAGCTAAGCCATCAAGCATGAAAACCTTTCTTATGGAATGTGCATATGTACGTAGAAATTATGAACCTGGGACAATTTTTTCATTCTCCTTCTCCCTCTATCCAACAGGAATTTGCACACTTTCCTTATTCGAACGTCCCACACAAATTTGTACACTACTAAAAAAGAAAACATTGATTTACGTATACACTCACAAACTTATACACATATCTACCTATATGTCACTACTTTATATATAAAACACATTTTCTTTAAAAAATTGTACCGTCTCGTAGGATGCAAATTCCTACGGGACGGAGGGTGTGCTTTTTATTTTTCTATGTACATATGTGTGTGTGGAAGATCTCTTATATATTCGGACTATTCTCCAGTTATTTCACACATTTCTCGCAGTGGAGAAAAGGGAGAAAGAGTGATTGAGGATCGGATATGTATTTGAAAACATACCTTTTTCTTTATTAAAATTAAGGAGTACATATATGTGAACTAATTTCTATCATGAAACTGTTTTATAATTAATATATTATTACAATATATATTTTTTAGTAAAATAATTAATATTTATAGGACAGTTAATATTATTCAAAATGAATATCTTTTAATAATAATAATTAGCATTATTCAATGAAACAAACTAATGTTATTTATAGAACAGTTAATATTATTCAAAATGAATATCTTTTAATAAAAATAATTAGCATTATTCAATAAAACAAACTAATATTGGATTTAAACCAAATTCGTTCTCTACCTTTTCATTTTTATTAAAATAGTCATTCATTTATTTGTTTTATCAATATATCTCGTATCTATTCAAATTTCACCAATAATGTCCGAATAGACTAAAAATGCACAAACTGCCATCATATTGATTTGCTATTTATTTACTTTATCAATTTTTTCTATTATCTATTAAAATCTTGTCAATTAGATTCTAATTTACACATATATTTTATTTTGTACTTATTTTGGTTGGCGACAATTGTGTCACTTGGCATGCATGCCACATGCAAAAAAACACCGCATCATAGATTTTCATTGAAAAATAAAAATAAATAACGATCACGTGGGTGAAACAGGTGTTTAAGCATTTCTCAAATACTTAATTGATAAAATTTAAATAGATATTGAACTAATTAATAAAATAGATAAATAGAGAATTATTTTACTTAAAAATATAAAAAATTAAAAATAAATTTGATTTAATTTTCCAAGTAACAGTATCAACTTTAATTACTTTGCCATAGGAAAATATATTATCTAAAAGAAATGATAACAAAAGTCAAGAATATATTTTCAAGGTGTGATGTCACTCTAGAAGGAATATGGGGATTCATTCTAAATGCTGCTCTCCTCATTTGAGAACTTCAAGGTGTACGTGCAACTTGCACATGCAGTACAATGCCGATCACTCAGCCTCTTGAAATTGGTGAAGCCGCAATTTTTATTTTCCAACGTACCAAAAACTTTGCCAATTTTTTAAAACAAGTATTTTATGTGTTAACTACGACACGAAATTTAAATGTATTTTTAAAAAATTATACTACTTTCGTTCACGAAAAATACGTTTATATATTTTTTAAAAATATTCTTTTATTTTATATCGGACTTCACAATATTATGTAATACCTTTCGGTATATTGCATTAAACCACGTGCAAATATGTGAGCGTATTTTTCATAGAAATATATATTATTAAAAAATATAACTTTAAAATTTTATTTTTTAGGCATTCTTAGAAGGAATAAAGAATGTCATACAATTTTGTTATTGGGGTTATATCCTTCATCGTTGTATGTTGCTCCAATAATATATCAGTTGGGCTTGTGTTGACTATTGCATGAGCGATACAAATTAATTTCATTTAACATAAAATAAATTGTGGGTTATCAACAAATATTTCGATAAATTTTATTCATATTATAAATTTATATCATTGCATTCATTTAATAATATTAGTAATATTTATTTAATAGATAATTATACAGAGTGATAATTTTTTATTACAAAGAGGGCAAGTATGTAATTTTTGTAATATTTATATATTTATTCTAAGTGTGCTTTTGAGAGTGTATTTTTTATAATTTTTGCACACTTGTTTCTCTCGGCAATTTAAGAAAAAAAATGTGTCCTTTATTGTTTCTTATGTAATTATACAATTGCATTTATAAATTAATATTACAGTGTAAATGTTATGAGTGTTTAACTGTTTATTTATAAAAGGAATTGAATCATTGAATGAATTAATGTTATAACAAAGAATAAGTTTAAAATGGAGAGAGTGACTCTAAATTCATATATATTTACAAAATGATATTCAATATTCTTACTATTTCAATATTCTAACAATTAAGGTTTTTTTTTTATTATGGTAGTTAGTTCTTATAACTTGCAGGTTCAAAATGATCGATCACGATTCTTTTTGCTATATATATATATATATATATATTCATGTTTTTCCCTTTTCGTTTTTTATATGTGATCTGATAGAAACAAAAATGAATGTGATCGATACTGATATGCCTAAAAATATGTTACTCCCTCTATTCCACTGGAATTTACATATTTTTTTTATTTGGATGTTCTACATAAATTTACACACTATCAAAAAAGACCAAAAAAGAAAATATTATTTTACGTACATACTCACAAATCTATACACATATTTATCCATATGCCATTACTTTTATATAAAACATATTTTTCTTAAAAAATGTGTCGTCCCGTAGGAATTTGTAAATTTCTATGGGACGGAAGAAGTAATATATATTTCTTTATGCTCTTTTATATATATGTGGAAAGACCTAATTAATGTGTTACTGTATAAACACAAAATACTATAAGAGTAAACAATGTAACTCTGGAGTGTTGATAAGGGAGAATTCGGCGGAGTTCTTCAAGTATTCACAGTGATATGTTTGGGGACAATATATTGCTGACATTTAATAAAAAAAAAAAGAGTAGATTAATAATTTATTTTTCAGTGTGATCAGTTGGACGAAATAAAATGTCAATTCATTCTTGCTTTCGTCTGTTTGAGATTTGATCCTCCAAACTTTATAGAAATTCTTGATATTTGTCATTCTTATTTCTAATTTCTTTTTAGTTAAAAATGATATTTGTTGCCTTCCACCAGAACTTGCAGCACTTCATTTTTATATGTTTACTATTAGAGTATGCATTGTATGAAAATAGTTTATGATAAATTTATCATAAAATTATTTTAGTGTATCAAAATATTCATCAGGTGTATCAAAATTTTATTGACTTCAACGTTTGATACATCTTATGAGATTTTTTGTACATCTGGTTAAATATTTGATACTTTTATCATGAGTCATTTTTATACAATACTTTGTCTTGCTATTATTTATAAACTCAAATACGGAAATCTTTCATAAATTTAACCTCAATTTTTTTATTCTAACTAACTTCTTTAATTTAACATAAAATTTTATTAAATTATCTCTCAAAACTCTACTCATTCCATTATATTCTTAAAGAGTAGATTTTATATGAAAATAGTCTTGATATGAACCACTTTTTACTTTCACGATAATATTTGATACTCTTGGTCAAATATTTTATACTCTATATATTTTTTAAGACTTTGATAATTTAAATTTAACTATTACACTATAGTATTTTTACATTAAATATGAATAATTTAAAAAGTTCAAAAATTATTTATTGTTGATATTTTTTAGACAAAAATATGATGCAACTTATCTCAATCAATTGATATACTCTTAATATGATTTTTTTATACACTTAATTAAATATTTGATGTTATAAAATTTTCAAAATAATTTTATAATATGTTTATAATGAATTATTTTCCCACGAAACTTTGTTATTCTTAAAAAAATGTGTCACTATTCCTGGCACAAACTCCGGTGGGGGTATATATTTATATTACTTCCTCCGTCCCATAATTGTTTTCACACTTTCCTTTTTCGTCCGTCCCACAATTGTTTTTACACCCTATAAATGGAAACTATTACTTTAACTTTATCCTCACAATCTAACTAATCTCATTATTTTAATAATATAACTTTATATAATACTTTACTTTTCTTAAAAGTTGTGTCATCCCAAAGGTGAAAACACCCATGAAACAGAGGGAGTATTAAATATAAAATGGTGTAGAATTCCAAATGGGCCATCTAAAAAGTGCATGGACTCAATAGGCACAATTTAGCCCATTTATGTAGTTGAGCGTGGTCCAAAAAAGGGCAAATAAAATGCAAAAGAACACATATATTTACCCCTTTTTTCAAAGTAGTTCATCATCCCCTTTTTTTCTATTCCTCTCCAAAAAAAAAAAAAAAAGATTGGATATTTCAAACTACTCCCTCCGTCCCTGAAAAGATTGCACACCTTTTTTTTACACACTTTTTAAGAAAGGTGTGTAAAAAGTAGAGTATTGAGGGTGATGTGTAAAGTTATATTATTAAAATAATAAAATAGATTGGATTTAGTGTAAAAATAATAGCATTTTGTGTAAATATGTGAATATTATGAGAATAAAGTTAAAGTAATTATTTCTATTTATAAGGTGTGCAAAGTGTTGTGAGACAGACCAAAAAGAAAAGCGTGTAAAATGTTTAGGGACAGAGGGGTATTAGAAAATGATGAATTCACGTCCGTGATCAAAAGCACGCAAGAATTGGCCACTCTTGGCGAGGGCCGAGGAGGGAGTGAAACTTGTTTTTAAAAAATCACTTGTAGTTGTAGAAAAATGAAGTAAATATTGAACAACATTTATTTTGAATATCAATGACAAAAATATCTCAATTCCAAAAATACGTATGTAAGTTCTTGTGTATATTGATTTAAAATGTTCAACTCTAGTTTTTTTTTTTTAAGAAATACATTTCTCGATACTTTTTTTCAAAAAAAATGTACATTCTTAGAAAAAAAATCGAAAGTGGTGGTGAACTAAGTAAAATGGGTGTGTGCTGATCAAATTGAACATTTGATTTTTGTTCAGAATTTTTTTTTGTTCGGAAAACAAATCAAATGTTGTTATCTTGTGGTATTTCGAATCCTTTTTACAAAATTAGTATTTTGCGTCAATTATATGGCTCATTGTTCTAAAATCAAGTGATATTGATATTTTAAATAACAAAAACGGGAAAAATATTTTTTTTGTCCTGTAAGTTTGCCTCTTTTTGATTTTGGTCCTACTAACTTTCAAATTTTGATTTTCGTCCTGTAACTTTATCTCCTTTTGATTTTGGTCCTATTAACTTTCAATTTTTTTATTTTCGTCCTATAACTTTACCCCTTTTTGATTTTGGTCCTATAACTTTACCTCTTTTATACATGAATGGGGTGTCACAGGACCAAAATCAAAATGAGGTAAAGTTACAGGACGAAAATCAAAATTTGAAAGTTAATAGGACTAAAATCAAAAGGAGGTAAAGTTACAGGACAAAAATAATAATTTTCCCTAACAAAAACACATTCACAATTATTCAACATTTAAACTAACTTAAAATTGAAAAATCTAGATGGAGGAGACACAACACTGACAACGGAGGTGTGTTGCCGAATTTTTTTTTTTAGACCCTATTTGGATGAGTGGATTTTACACACCAATAATCATGAATTTACAAATACTTAGGAGGCGCTTGTTTCAAATTCTTCAATGATAATGGGAATGAAATTTCATTTTCCTTCTTTACCCTTACATATGTTGAATGTATGTTTGTATAAACGGTGGTTACATTATTAGTGTTGTGCTTCAATTTTGAAAAAAAAAATGGACAAAAAAGAAATATGTTGTGGTATGAGGAATTGATTGGGTAGGATGATTATAAGGTGAAGAGAGGGTAATCAAATGGGAGTGTTGATTACCTTATTTAGGAGGAAAAACAATGTTGTGTACCTCATTTATTCTCATTACCTACTATAATTACTACAATTATATCTCAATTTCATTACCATTGAAAGATTTTCATACCAAACGCCCCCTTAGATTTGAGTTGGGTTTAAAATGGAGAAATTGTAAATATTCTTCAAAATCATGTCATTTAAAATCCCTCCTCCCTACCACTTTCCATCTCTATCATTTTTTACATTTTCTTACCTCTCTCGTCTTTTTATAATTCTTAACTTGAAATATATATTTTTTACATTTATTTTTTTTAATTCCTTTCATTTTTAAATCCATCTATCCAAATGAAACTTATTTAACCCGTGCCTGTCGCACTGCCAGACGCTCACAGCCGAAGAGATGAGAACGTGAACAGAAAGAGATGAGAAAGGTGAGAGATGTGAGAGGAGAGAGAATGGGAGAGGATTGAATGAAATTTGAAATGTTTCTTTCTTATTTATTAGATCTGAAAGATGTCAGTGGGTTACACCCCCACCACCCCAACTTTTTCAACAATAGGAGTCATAGGTAGTAATTATTGTGTTTTCGTGGTGCAGGGTAATTTTTTTTTTTTTTTTGTGTGAGTTTAGGATGAATGTTAAGGGAGTTTTGTATCCTACAATTTCTAACCCTTATTTCATGAGAAATTGAAAAAAATGGATAGTGGGGCGAGTTTATAAGAAAGTGTTTTGAAATACTGTAGGTGTGATAAATTGAAAAAAAAAAAAACACTGAAAAATTTGGGAATATTTTAAAAAAAAAAAAAAGAGAAATATATATATATATGTGTGTGTGTGTGATTAGTTATATAATGCAATTGGCCCCTAAAGAAAAAGAAAACAGCACAGATCCATGCGCATTGCGAAGGCATAACTAAAATTTCGTGTACTATATGAATAAATTACAATAAAATTAGGGTTAATTTTATAAAAAATACACCACTTTTTACTCAACTTTCAATTTAATCCTGAGATTCACGATTATTATAAAAAATGCCAGCCTTTTAAATAATTTTAATTCGATACACATTTTTTAATTTTCGGTCCGTAATTAATGATGTGTCTCGCTGGAGCGCGTAAAAGATTGCTACGTTGGCGTACACGTATTAAATTATTTTTTTACTTTTAATTTTTAGTTTTCATATCATATCTAATATATACAAAAAAACAAAAAAATTATATTACAAAATGTTTTTTTGAATGAGAAATACAAAGACAAAAATATTTTTACGCCGGATTCTAGGTAGAATTAAAACGACACTAAAAATTGTTTTTTTAATATAACTTTTGTTATTTTTTGTGTATATGATATATGACGTGAAAACTAAAAATAAAAAATAAAAAGATAATTTAATACGTGTACGCCAGCATGACAATCTTTCACACGCTCCAGCGAGACACGTCATCAATTGCAAACCAAAAATAAAAAAACGTGTATCGAATTGAAATCTTTTAAATGGTTGTGATTTTTTATAATAATCGTGAAACTCATAATTAAACTGAAAGTTGAGTAAAAGTGGTGCATTTTTATATAATTAACCCATAAAATTACATTACATTTGTATAAGGTCCAGATATGTTATTAATTAGTTTTTTTCCAAATATTTATTTATATTTTGTATGTATTTTTAATAATATTAATTATCTTATTTAAAAAATTATATTTTAATCTTCATGAGCATGAATGATTGTAATTCCGTGTAATATATGAATAAATTACAGTATCATTACATTACATGCATCTGTATAAGGGAAAATATGTTATTAACTATTTTTTCCTAATTTTAATTTGTATTTTGTGGGTACTTTTAATAATATTAATTGTTTATTAAAAAATAAAATATTGTATAATAAAAATAAATGAAACTGGTTTACAAAATTGACTTGTATATAAATTCAATTTTGTTCAAATTTAATTGGAGGATGAGTGGGAAAACTGACTCTTCAACAAGGACTTCTGAATTCATATGCTTAATTAGCACTTGAATTATATGTATCATGATGATGTGGGTTGAATATTAATTTAGGGTGCTTTACATATTGGTTCAAAAAAATTATTATATTTATAAATTGGTTTATAAAAATTTGCACGGAAGTATTTTTTGTGTTTGCATGGAAGTGTTTTTTTTTTTTTTTGCACATAAATCATTTTGTAATTTGTGTGAATTTGTTGAACCAATTTGCAATTTTTTCATTAATTTATTATTTATTTACATTAAACATTCTAATTAATGCAAGTGGATGGCCAAAATCGTTTCCAAAAAAAAAAAAGAATGATAATGTGACGCCCGTGTAGGAGTGTCATCTCTTTTTTTTATATTAATTTAAAAGACACATTATTTGTCATAAAAATAATAAGTGATTTTCATTTGAAATTGGGAAAACAAATTGACTTTAAATTTTCATCAGCGGAAGACTATATCGTATAAACTCGAGTTGATTTTTTTTTTATTTCAAGTGTCTAATCATGCTTATGCCTAACTCGTGTCATACCCACATATCTAAATCAAATCTTTGCTTAATTAAGATATTACGAAAATAGACTATCATGCTTGTGATAAGAAAATGTATAACTAACTCAATATAATAAGACGCACCATCATGTGATAGACTAGTCATGCATATAAAGCTTAATTTCAAAATATTTTCATAACATCCTAGAGTTTGGAAAAAGACTTGACAATTTAACTAGGAAATCCAAATCCAAGCATAAAAATTCTGGAAATTATCTTCAAACCGATGACATAAGAAAATACTTAATAGACCTCTTATAGAAAACTTAAACCATTGCAATATTATTTAGATGGAGTCGACCTAGTCAGTCACACGTCCTCCTCACCACCAACGTTTCCTGAAATAGTTAAAGTAGCATCATGAGTCTTCTCCCGGAAGAGAAGCCCAGTGGGATAACATATAATGCATAATGCATTAAAAAGACTAATAGCATGTCAACCGAGTACATGTCAGGCCCATAGGCCCGACTAAGTTCATACTGACATAGTCCGTAGACCGGTCTTGATTCACACAGAGCATAACCCGTCGACTAGCCATAATTCACACAGAATATAGTCTGTAGACTTGCATAATTCACAAAGAGCATAATCCGAAGATCTGCCTGCTCGTACACACACAAATTATTCTAATTAATGCATAATGAATTAGAGGTTACCCACTTTTCAGTCTGACAATGTGAGGTAGCTTCCTAAGAGTCCAGTCGTCGCGCACTGCACTCGACATATTGACTGACCTTTTAGTCTTTTAATCGTTAACAAGGATGAAAATATCGCGAAATATCACGGATATATCGCGGATATATCGCAAATTTTGAGTATGCGATATGGATATTGGGGTACAATGTATTTTTTACAAAGTATCGTGGATATATCGCAAAATATCGCAAAATATCGATATCGATATCGGTTCACTCGTAGTACAAAATTAATTGAAAATCGGAAAATATCGCAGATATCGCAAAATATCGCACTACATAAAAAATCGCAATTTTTTCTTTTTTTATATTTTTATACAATTTTCAAATGATAATTTTTTTTAGTGATTGTATATTCTTTCATATGCTTCTGACACACATTCGAGTTCACAATTTGGTTGGAATACTCAAAATGTGTTTCAGCATCCATTTTCATATCAATAAAATCATTGGGTTAGTGCACATTATCCAATCTATGGTGAAACAGTTGAAAGAGATAGAGAAACATATGAATGACATGTGCATAACTATATGCAGGATTATTCTAATGCAATGAGTTGGTACCAATATTGTTTGGACAAAGATGAGATTCCATATTCTATATTTGAACCCCATAGGTCATCATTTTGGTACTAAATGTATTGTATCATGTAATTCTAATCATCTTTTATTGTATTATGCATTATATTATTAATTAATTAATGTCAGACAATGATTATATAGTCCATTATCTATTTATTTGCTTTAAACATGTCAATTTTTTGTGATCTTAAATGAAACATATGCATAATAACATGCTATAATAATCCCTAAAATTTCATATTAAATTTCCAAAATTTTAATAAAATTTCCGTTATTTTTCTATTATTTTGTGATATCGATATATCCATCGATATTTCCGAAAATTTAAGGTTGCTATATTACTTGCGATATTTTCATCCTTGATCGTTAAATCATATAATTGTAAAATATAACTCTTCCAATACTTTTAATATCTAGCTATACATATATACTTCGGCAAATTTATTAAAGTAGGGATGATTTGAGATTTGAGATTGAATTATCAAATTTATTAAAGTAGGGATGATTTAATAATTTGATATAATTTAAATATTATCAATAAATTAAATTTAGTATTAGTTTAAATTTAAAAATAATATTGATAAATTATACTAAACTTATAAATTTGATATAATTTAAATTTTGGTTAAATTATACTAAATTTGTAACCAAAATATAAATATACTATATTTTAAGCAAAATTATACTATACTTTAATCAAAATTATACTATAATCCATTTAAATTTTAAATTTGATATAATTATATGATTTAATATATATATATTTAAATTATATCAATATAATATATCAATATTTTGGTTTTTTAATTTCAGTAATTTTTAAATTTTGATTTTCAAAATTTTGAAAACTAATTTTATATATCAAAATTCAAATTATTCGCTGCTAGACCAGTTCTTTCCAAAAAAAATTATAACTGCACTTACGTGATGACAACCCATCCTCCCCACTAAAATATTTCATTTATTTATAAAGTCAAATTAAATTAGAATTTTCATTTCATCTTTCTCAACCAAAATATCTTCTGCAGCAACAATGAAAAAAAAAAGGTTCGGCCCTCACCAAAAAGACAAAATAAAAAATTGAAGTACTCTGCTACCCTTCTTCAATGATTGAAGCTTTGAAACTCAATTTACAGAAATCATGGTATACTCTCTTTATATATGTATATATATATAATACTTTCCTTATTACTATTTTCTTATTCAAGCCTTGAACTCAATACATTTGAGCCCATGTGATAATATGAATTATGAAGGCGGTAATGTCAAGTGCCTGTGATAAAATGAAGGCTGCCAAGCCGGAGCATGTCACGTTGGATTGTCCCCTCCAGTCGGTTCTACCAGAACCGACTGGACACGTGTCACGATGCGAAGATTTTGATTGAATAAGCTACTTTACACGTAACCAGTCGGTATCCCTGATACCGACTGGCTTTATATTCATAAAACCTCCACCTTTATCCCCATTTTGATAATTCAATCTCAAATCATCCCTACTTTAATAAATTTGCCTATATACTTCATATGTGTCATTCATAATATAGTCTAAATATTTCTACTAACTTAATAACACTTAAAAATGTTAATTGCTAAATTTAATCAAAGTTCATACATAAAAGACATGTTGAGTCATATCATTAAATGATTAATATGTTCATAATAAGTCTACATTTTTATTTTGAGGTACTTATATTTATTTAAAAGTGATCAAATACAATGTATCACCAACTCACCTCCTAAATTGAATTCCCTAAAGGACACCCTATAGTAGATAATTTATTGACAAATATACACATGTTAAAATTACACAAAATTTATTCAGTAGATTCCTCACTCAAATATTTATATCCTGTAAAATATTCAATTAAAAATAGCTTGTAGATCTTTTCTTGTGATTTTTATAAGTATGTTGAAAAATGAGTTATTAATAGGGTCTATGTCACATTATTTTCTAAAATTTAGAAAATATTTAATATTTCTTAGAAAAATATAATATAAATTTTACATAATTATAAGGGTCAGTATTAAAATATTTCAAAAGATCACATTTTTATTCCATATATTTTAATTTCTACAAAATTTCTAATAAGGTACAAAAATAGTTCGAATATACTGCAGAAACACCATTTACTAGAAAATTCAAAAAAATCAAATATAATTCCAAATGTATCTAAATAAAATTCCTATGAAAGCTATGAAATGTGGAAACAACATAGTTGAAAGTCAACCTCAAATATGAAGCCATCTATTCACGAAAAATCTTAAAATTATCACAAAAAACAAGGACATTATTCTTCACTCTAGCACTTTAAAGAAAAAATTATATAAATTCGAAAACAACTCCAAAAATTATGAAATTTTAAATACATGTTCTTATCTTCCAATATTTCAATGTGGTAAAAGAATTTTATCAATTTCATTGGGAAAAATTAGAAACAAAATCTGGAAAGTGACATGCAATTACATAGACATATTTATCTTTCAAAGTAATACACATGCAAGCATAGTTGGGACACCCAACTCAATTAAATCATCAAATGGCCACAACTAAGTCCTCACACAAAAGAAGGTGAATTTTACAGTAGGAAAATCAAAGTAAAAATCACATGCAATGGCAAAAACAACATGCAATCCCATATTCTAACTCAAATAGCTTCATTCTTGACAAATCTGTAGGCTAAAACATAAAATTCATTATATATTTTCAAATCAAGTGCTAAAAATATTTTTGGGCCTCAACGCAGATACCTAATCATCATCCTCAGGGATGTTTTGCAGACAAAAATAAAAAGAAATAATACATAAATATAGTTAAAGAACATTGTTGTTTTGTAAAACTCATTTTGAAAAAAAAATTAAAAAAAAGGTTGATTGAGGTATAATTTTTCTCTAATCCTACCTTCACGTTTCTAAATCTTGATGAAACCTTGAGTTTCAGTAGAATAACAATGGCGAAATTTTAGAGAGAGAGAGAAGAAGAAGAAGAAGAAGAAGATGATGATGATGATGATGATGATGATGATGATGATGATGATGATGATGA
>JAPKLY010001066.1:7167-59470 GCA_026898435.1 Prunella vulgaris
AACTTGTTTTGGTTTATGGTTATCCATTTGGTCTATAAGCACCTTGTGTTGTGCTTTATGTCCAGAAAACTTGTTTTGGTTTATAGTTATCCTTTTGGTCTATAAGCACCTTATGTTGTGCTTTATGTCCAGAAAACTTATTTTGGTTGATAGTTAACCTTTTGGTCCATAAGCATCTTATGTTGTGCTTTATGTCCACAAAACTATCTTTTTACTTGCTTTATTTTATTTGGTTAGAATAAAAATTTTCATCACTTCATTTGATGAAAATTTTATCATTTCGTCTACATAACTCTGATCTACTCTAATCAAATTTATTTGATTGAGATCAACATCAGTGTGTTGTAGTAGAAAGGCCAAATTGGGGGAGATTGTTGATGTTGACGAAAAATGTTATGCAATGTATTGCCATCATTTTAGACAACATCAGAATTCGCCCTTTCTACTAACTTTCCTAATGATTTTTCCATGTTATGTTATTTGTCTAGGCATGGTAGTTGAAGACGTGAAGGTCCCAGAAGGATCCAGAACGTCAGGCGGTTCCATTGCTTGAGTAGAGGAATATCCACTAACTTGGAAGTTATCATTATGGGTGGTTATTTTTGAAGCCCACTACTTGGCTTCATTGTGGAGTGGAGAGCTCAATTATCATGTCTATAAATAGAGCACCATTTCATTATTTTTTGTATGACCGAAAGATATAATTTAGAGTTGAACGGATCATGTGTCATTCACTAGATTCTAGGTTATAGACGGTTCATCAGAATGTTGGGAACATTTGTCTCGGCATTGTTCACAACATTCACTGTTTAAATCTAACAATCCGTTCGGCTGAACGTAGACGTGTTAGGTTTTGTTTAGGTCTATTCTTATAGGTCTTGTTTAGATCCTTGTGCGATCTTGTGTAGGTCTTGCGCTACCTTGAATTTAGGTTTCTTGTGTAAACCTTGCATTTATATCACTACAAGTTATTGTGAAGTTTTCCTGCTAATGAAGCAGCATAGTCTATACATTTTGTATAGCCTATGAAAAATTTGATATCCCTTTGCAAAAGTGTGCGTTTAAGTCTTCCGCTGTGTAGTGTTGTCTTTTATATTCTCGACATTTTTAACAACACTTCTCTAAAACTTTTTAATCTCACGCACCAGCACCCTTCACCATGATTAAATACAGGATTATTACTTTGTTTTGAATAAGCCACTCGATGGAAGGGTCAATACCGCCACTAATAATAATCCACAATCATTCTTTTGAGATTTCGTTCATGTGAACTTGTCTTTTGGCTTATCCGATAGGGAGAAAAGTGCTTGCCAATGCGTAGGCAAAAGACTTCACAAATAAATAAATCATGGAGGCCAAATAATTCAATTTTATTATCTAGAATAAAATATCAAATTATATTTAAAACATACTTAGTAATTTTTGGAGTTGAGATTTTCATCACGATATTCATGCAATCAAAATATTTAATCAAATTAAATAAATAAAGCATGCATCAAAAGAAATTAAATAATTTGGCACATTATATCCAATTGTACTGGTTTAATTTCTCGTTTTGATTATGAGATATTGTAATCATCTTTCGTCTTCAAGCTTTATCGTCCATCTCGATGAAGCTCCCACTCGACCGCCACAAAATTTTACCAACTTTGTCTCCCGGCCTTAAAATCTCCGTTCTTCATCTTCGATATTGGTTACAATTTATTTACAAAAATAAATAAACCCATCGTCTAGACTAGTCTATTACATAAAAACATCCTAGTCTACCAGTGGATTTTCTCACGAGAAAAATGATCCGAACGAATCGGATTTTAAAACCGCATCATCATATATGCATGCATAAATAAATATTAAATACCATGACAATTGGATACCTGCAAAAAAGATCTAGCAATTCTACTATCCAATTTTCAAATTTAATATTAAAACACTTAAATTACAATTTAACGCATAGAGCCCGAAACCGGCTCTGATACCAGTTGTTGGGGAATAGAGCTAGTGAAGTGTTGGAAATCATTCACACTGACGTATGTGGGCCAATGTCGGTTCAAGCTAGAGGAGGTTTTGAGTATGTCGGTTCAAGTTTGAGATTTCCATGATGGGGGAGATGACCTATTTCCTTGGGTTGCAGGTGAAGCAGATGCTCAATGGAACATTCATAAGCCAAGCTAAGTATGCCAAGAACTTGATAGAGAAGTTTGGAGTCAGTAACTGCTGGGAGGCTAAGATTCCAATGATGGCTAACTTTAGCATGGATCCAGATGAGGCTAGTGAGAAGGTAGATCAGACACACTATAGAGGCCTTATAGGCTCTCTTCTGTATCTTACTGCCAACATACCTGATATCAGCTTTGCAGTATGAGTATGCGCAAGATTTCAGGCAAATGCCAATAAATCACATCTGGAAGCAGTAAAGAAGATTGTGAAGTATTTGAAGGTACTTCCAATCTTGGCCTCTGGTACCTAGTTGATGAAAATTTTCAGCTGAGTGGGTACTCAGACTCTGACTATGGAGGGTGCACGATTGATAGGAAATCAACCTCAGGCGCATACCAGTTTCTGGGAAGTAAACTGATTTTTTGGTTCTCCAAGAAGCAGACATCAGTAGCTACTTTTACAATAGAGGCATAGTACATGGCTGATGGTAGCTGCTGGTCTCAGCTGCTTTGGATCAGACAGCAGCTGAAGGACTACCAGGTGATCACAGAGGAAATTCCTATCTTTTGTGATAGAACAAGTGCAATTGCCATTACTCAGAATCCAGTTCTCCATACCAGATGTAAGCATTTGGACATAAGATACCATTTCCTCAGAGATCATGCTGAAAAGGGTGACATCATGATGGAGAAGATTCACACTGAGAAACAAATGGCAGATGTTCTTACTAAGCCTTTAGCTGTGATCAGATTCAGAGAATTAGTAGCAGAGTTAGGAATGGTAGATGGAGAGGCAATTCTTTATTAAGGACAGATGAGGTGTTCAAGCGGTTCAGCTGATGCTCAGCTGAGGGGGAATCTACTGTGGTAATCAGCTAATATATATGTCAGCTGATCTGGTATGTCTTCTGGTTATTTTCTTGTCTTCTATCCTGTCTTGTTTCTTTAACATGCTTCAGGTACAAGTCAAGAGAATCAGACAAGACGATTTCCCTTCTTCTGACCCATGTCAGCTGAGAGGCAATTAAGATGAGCAGAAGAGATGATTTTCGAAAGGGACTCTATCAGCTGACTTCTCTTGTCGACTGAGTGTTAAGTTCTCTTTACTCTTTATTTATAATTTTTTTTAATAAATCTCTTCAAATCTTGGTTAAATCCCTAATTTCTAAAAATAATTTTAGAGAACTTGGCAATCAAAAGATTTAGTCTTTTCTTAAAATCTAGGATTTACCATTTTCTATAAAAGGTGTCAGAGGTAATAATTTCTCACCGCCCAAAATTACTTTTTCAAAAGTTTTAATCATTTCGATTTCAAAAAGGCAGAATTTTTGGGCGGCCCAAAATGCCTTTTAAACCTGACACCTAAGCATCACCTCTAATCAACTCAAAGGTCTTTTAATCTAGGCCATTGATATATATGATGCAATATGTCGATCTCCTTGATCTAACGATCAGTTTTTGACCCACCTTTTTGGACATTTGCTCATCTTCCTAACCCATTACTTATATATATTTCCCTCATCCTTTTCGTAAGAACTTTTTCCACTCTCTGCAATATCTACCTACCATTTTCTCTCTACTCTTCTTCTTGCTTTGATTCTTTTCAGTTATGGCTACTACAAATTGGAAATCCGTGGTTAAAGATATGTATGCTGAAATGTGTGTGGATTTCAAGTCGGCTTGTCTTCCAGAGGCACGAGACATTTTAAATTTGGTCCAAGCCCTAAATCTTCAAACCTTCACTTCCATGGTGCCTCCAAACAACAAGACGCTGAACATTCACGCGATGCACTTCTTGATTCGCGCAACGTTCAGTGATAATGTTTTCCGCTCGAAAGTGGATGTCATGGATCTGACTCTGACCAAAGAAAATGTTGCTGACTGGTTTGGTTTATCTTCCAGTGGAGGGATTCCCCTTATCTACAAGGAGCATGACTATCTTGAGATGTTCCAAAGAATGGTAAGAGAGAGTTGTCAAGATGTGACTAAAGATCTGAAGATAAACATGCTTTGATGGAGATACAGGTTCTTGATGGACATTGTCATGAAAGTCATCATGGCAGAACAGCAGATTCTAGATGCAGTTACCAAACGCGGATTGAGTGTTGCTCGTGCTATTTTAGATGATGTTCAAACTGAATGGGTTGGAATGGTTTGGAATCGGTTGAATCAAAAGGCTCAACGATTCTCTTAAAAATGAGTTGGGGATCAGAACGTCTATGGTTTGAAATCCAAGTGCTCCATGGCCACCAAGATCACCATCATCTTGCGTAGTCTGATGCCAGAGCACGAATGGGAAGAAAAATATTTCTAAGATTACACATGATCAAAATTCATACAGGCAATAGATATCACAGCCCTTGGAAAACCTAACTATGATGTAGAGAATGCTCCAGCAGCTGCTAGACCTGCCTCAATTGCTCCTGCTGCTCAAGACCCTTCTGCTAGAAAGTAGAAAAAGAAGAAGAGAAAAGCTCAGCAATCTACTGATCGGGCTGAGAACAAGAAGAAGTCCAAGAGGGACGCAGATCCTTTTCAGAGAAAGCTTTCCTTTGAGTAAGAAGATGAGGAAGATCTTGACACTGCTCCTCTCAGCAGATTGAAGAAAAGGTCCACTGCGGCCAGATCCACAATACTTTTTGATGAGCCAACTAACGAAGAACAAGCAAGTGGATAACCTGATTTTGAGGATTACCCTGGTCCTCAGACTGCTGAGGAAGAAGAGGATCTAGCAGTTGCAACAGAGGGATCTGTTGGGGAAATTAAACGCGGATCTATTCGGGATTTACGCTAAATACAAATTTAAGTTCACAATTAATATCATGAATTAAACATAATTAAATTAAATAATTGTATACCCAACAACAGGCTTTGCATGCAAAACATATGAACATATAATATCATGTAAATCCCTAAACATGCGGAAGTAAGGGATTTAGTGAATTATACCTCTTGGAGAAAAGACAGTTTCTGAGACAAAAGACGTATTTGGTTGAGCTGCTTTCGCAAGGCTGTTGAGATCAAAGGCGTCCTTTGAGATCCTCTATAGGCAGATAGTGTCACCAATGGACTTGAAGGCGTCCTTCCTGAGACCCTCAATTTGACAACCCAAAAGCCTTCTCAAGTATTCCCTCGTCCTTGTTCATACACCCGGTGGGAGGCCACACGAACAATCACAACACAAGGAAAAAGAATAATTTTGTTGCCCAAGACACAATAATTTTCGAAAATTACCTCTTGATTAGAATGAATATGAAGTCTTGTATCATCTCATATTTATAGTGAGAATACAAGATCTTGAATATCTAATATTTCAAATCTTGATTATGATGAATATCAAATATTCTAATCTTGATAATCTTGAATACTAAATATTCAATTCTTGATATTCTTTTCTTCAGGAAATTTATGAAAATATCCTACATATAATAATTCAATGAGAACTTGATTTTATTAGATATTCTTGTATTCAAGATACATATCTATTTTTCATAAAATCTCTCATTAATATTTATACATTAATTTTCGAAAAATACAAACTAATTTGGTTCATAATTTTTGAAAAAAACCTATGTGTATTTAATTCCATGAGATCTTGATTTTATTAGATATTCTTGTATTCAAGATACATATCTATTTTTCATAAAATCTCTCATTAATTTAATATACACATTATTTTCGAAATTTATCAAATAATTTGGGCCAAAAAATATTTCTTTTATTTTAATCACCTTATTCATTGTTGGACATTTAATTGGGCTACTTGAGGAGCCTTTAGGAGAATTAAGATTGGACCTCCTAATGGGTCTTGAATTCTAACATTGAGCCCAATGTCATTCAACCCATTAACATTAATCTCACTCCACTATAGGATTAATGTTGCACTATCCATCTTAACCCATATTACAATCATATGGCTCCCCTTCATTATTTCCCGTGTTTAAGATTCTCTTGTCCATTAATTAATCAAGCCACTGAATGCTTTAATTAATTTAACATCTTAACCTTGGAGTAAGGTAACTCTTCTTTATCATCATACCGGAAACAAATTCCACTTGCAAGATTTAGTATGACGAACGTTTAGAGCCCACCAAGGGGACTAAACATGCAAGACTTTCCAAGCACACGTTCCTTTTTATTAAATCTTAGCAACTGTCATGTTCTCAATGGCGTCACCCAAGATGCAAAGTATTAAGTCTTATTGACTCTCTACCCATAACAAAATAAAGTGCCACACACGGATCACACAAAGTCCTATTTAAGGGATAGAGATTTAGAAATAAACAACCACTGAGGTCTAATTCTTCATCCCATAAATCAGTACGGAAGAATTACCTCTCTGTAGGTCCTCTTCAATGCATCATTATGCACTAGTGCAATCACTTGGTCAAGATAAGTCAATCTGGGATCTACACATCAAACGTTTACCAATGGGGTGTTCAAATCCCATCTAGGTTCTGAATTTAGTACTTGTTACAAGAAACTGATAATGTGATCTTGCTGTGAGTTATCCGGGGATCACCATATTTATCTATAGTGTAACTTGTACTATTATATGAACGGATTGCAATAAATAAATAATATTCATATTTATCTAAAGCACAGTGATAAAAGATTTATTTCTGATAAAGCTCAAGGATTCAGTTTAGCTATACAAAGTAAAAGCATACTTTCTAGTATAACCCTAACAATCTCCCACTTATACTCAAAGTCTGCTTTTAAGAATACTACAACATATCTATGTTCTACACATCTCCTAATAATTTCTCCCACTTATACTCAAAGCAGATTGCCAACACACTTGACTCCCATTCCTCCCACATGTCTCTCTAATGTACATAGAGGCAGAAACTTTGTGAGAGGATTAACTAGGTCGTCTTCCGATGCGATCTTTGCTATATCTTCATCTCCTCTCTTAACGATTTCTCGTTTAAGATTGTATTTCCTTAAATGTGTTTGTTGGCTTTGTGGACTCTTGGTTCCCTTGAATTTGCAACTGTCCTAGCATTACAATGCTAGAAAAATTCAGAATTTTATCCAAGTCCACTTAGAAGATCTTGAGCCAAACCGATTCCTTCACTGCTCCATATGCAGTTACTTATTCGGCTTCCATGGTAGAATCAGTGATGCACACTTCACCATATCATGGCTCCTTCCCCAAATGAAACACATTAGCCGAGGTAGATCTATATGGAATTTATATCTGATTGGAAATCCGAGTCCGAATAACCAACGGGGATTAGACTATCTGACTGATAAACCAACATTCTCTCTCGAGTTTACTTGAGATATTTCAGAATGTTTTTAACATCCGCCCAATGCTCTTTACCGCGGTTACTTTGATATTGTGCTACCATGCCTACGACAAAGCAGATATCCGGTCTCGTACACAGCTGTCACGCCCTAAAATTCTAAGCATTTCATATAAGCGGAAGTCTCACTTTTAATTAATTTAATAAAAACATTCTTTAGGACGTGCACCCATTTTACTAGCAATAAAATTCTTTTCTTTGAAAAATCCTTGTTGAACTAAAATCAAACTTTCACGATAAATTTCTCATTCAATACATCCATAGAAAACATAAAAATACCTTGACAAACATTCATAACATATTTCAATAATATTCACTTAACATATTCATAGGAATCACAAAAGTAACATATAACATGCTTCAATAATATTCACAAGTGAATTAAACTTATTCTAACATCAATCAACATGTAAGACATCAATTAAATCATGCAATAATACTTAAATAATTCAAGAACAGCAGCTAGGACATAAAACTCACGAAAACAGCCTAGGTGTACTCACCAAAACTGGTTGTGTATAAAAACAGTCCACTAACTAATACCAAATCCATTTTCTTTAATACTATTATCTTTCCAAATCATCTAAGACCTCTAAATACTCAAATAGATCATATTAAACATATTTTAAAGACTTGCCACGAAAATTCACTTTTTAAAACACTTGAAAAGCTCGTAAAACAAAGATAAAGGACTAATTTTGAGCTGAAACTTTAAAACGGTTTTGCTCCTGGTTTTTTGACCAAAATACTTAACATTTTATGGATAATAAACTGCCAAAATTTCGCAAATAGGCTGGGCATAAATTCGGTATTTTGAAAACAAGAATTTTGAGGACTAGAAACACATAAAGGACTAAAACTGGAACCTCGACTTTCACTAAGTAAAAACTCATGAAAATTGGTCAACGTGCATTATAAATCATGGCAAACATTCTGGTAAAATTTCATAATTTTTGGAGTTATAAAACTTAACATATCGAACATGCAAACTAAGGACAATAACTAATTTTCTTAAGAACAATTAAACACATAAATTAACACTTAATCATGCGTATAAAATTCGAACCATCAGCTGCCATATTATTAAATAATTTCATCAACTTAACTCCTAATAATCATGCAAATTAACACATAATCAAATAATAATACCTCATATAAATCCATAATAAAAATCCCATAATTCATCTAAACCATAGCATATCCTAAATCAATCATCTACGTGTCCATACACTCATCGAATTAAAACATGCAAACGTCTAATCTTGTGGCAAACATAAAGTGCCGAAAACATATTAAAAAATACTTGCAACTTAAATAAAAGCCTACTTGGAATTTATTAATTAAACTTCATCCATTAACTTCTTCTTCAACTCTCATCACATCCACCTTCCTCCGCATCTCCAATCTCGTCACCTTTACTCTTGAAAATCTGAAAATATGATTCGGTGAAGGGGTGAGCAATTATAAAATAATCACTCCATGGGGATAGTTTAGTTCGAAGTCTAAATATAAAGGACACAATAACATGTAAACATACCCTTCTTTCTTAACATATGATACGACTTTCGTATCCATTCATTCATGATATAGCTAATCATCCTTAACATTCATTTGACAATATAGCTGATTGTCCATTCATAGATTGATGGTAGAGCTGACCATCCATTCATATTATCACATAAACACATAATTGCATCAAACTAAATATTTAAAAGTCGAACTAGAGTTACCACTTTTCACCGTTTAAACCCCCACCTTTTCTTGACTTGAAAATAGAGAAGTGTTGTACGTTGGCTTGACTAATCCTTGTGCTCGAATCCAACTCCTTTCCTCACTCAAAATTGCCGAGACTTGCTCTCTTTCTACCTCTACAAGCTGCTGGAAAAACTGGTCCTATAGCTTCATATGTTGGCCGAAATTTGGTGCTAGAGGCTGCCGAAAAATCATGGGTGTCTAGGGGTCTTAGGGACT
The DNA here is from genome assembly GCA_026898435.1 of Prunella vulgaris. NCBI lineage: Eukaryota > Viridiplantae > Streptophyta > Magnoliopsida > Lamiales > Lamiaceae > Prunella > Prunella vulgaris. The sequence continues at coordinate 16,607 of JAPKLY010001066.1, forward strand.
TGATCAATACGTATTTATAGAGTTGTAAAAGTAGGGTTTGGGGCTGAAAAAGGTGCTGGCCGAAATTGCAAGGAAAAGGCAAGAAAATTGGCCCAATATCTTGTTGTATCTCTATTTCCATACTTGGCAACTTATTTCCTTATTTAAAAGATCCTTACTAACTCTTTATTCTTATGATACTTAACCTTCAAGCATGCACTATTCTCTTGCATAAGAATATGACTTATTTCCATAAATAAAGATACTAGAAATCCTTGTCTTAATACCTCCTAATTTTCGAAAATCCCCCTTAAGTCTTAAGACCTTATTTTTCTAAAATATTACTAATACTATCCCAAGTATTATTTAATCCTATTCTTGGTCAAATCCTCATAAAGTCAAATCCCTAAATTTAATTCTTCAATTACTAACATGTCCTTAATGAATTAATACTTAAGGAAACACTATTCTTAAACGACTAATACTATAACCTCAACAACAATACTTTTTATCCTTACACTAAATAATTCGACACTTAGTACTAATCTTAAGAGTCCAATTAATACCAATTGGGACAACTAATACTAAGCAACCAATTAAGAAATACTAAGGCATAACAACTTAAAGGACTAAACCTTGCACTCTCTAAAACTCACGCCCATAACAAAATAATTAAGGACTACAATAGCATGGCATACATGAGGCTTCCAACTGCCGAAGCATATGGGATGCCTTTCATGCAATCTATCTCTTTTTGTGTCTTCGGACACATCTCTTTTGATAGATGAATTCCATGTCTAAAAAGTAAAAAACCTTTCTTGGAATTCTGCATGCTGAATCATTTCAAAACAGTATCTATATATGAAGTTTGCGATAAGCCGATCATTCTTTTCTTGCGATCTCGAGTAATCTTGATCCCTAAGACATGACCGGCTTCCCCTAAGTCCTTCATATCAAACTGATTTGACAACCATACCCTCACGTCTGATAACACTGCCACATTATTTCCAATGAGCAAAATGTCGTCTGCGTATAGTATCAAGAATACCACGACAGTTCCGACACATTTCTTGTACACACAACTCTCAAACTCATTTTGATCAAAACCATAAGATTTTATTACTTGATCAAAATATTGATTCCAAGCTCGCGATGCTTGCTTAAGTCTGTAGATAGACCTCTTAAGCTTGCATACAAGGTGCTCTTGGCCTTTTTCAATAAAGCCTTCGGGTTGATACATATAGATTTCTTCTTCAAGACTTCCATTAAGGAAAGCTATCTTGACATCCATTTGCATAAACCCCATCTCGGCTTTCGTTGCTGTTTGCCAAGAATCTGCATCCTTGTCTTGGAGTGCTTCGTCGTATGTCCATGGGTCTAATTCATTTTCCCCTGGGACCAAGTCAGACGACTCTCCCACGAACATCAAACTCTCGGATTGTCTCACAACCCTCCCACTACGACGAGGCTCCGGTTGTGTTGGTGTGTCGCGTGGTACATCAACTTGTACCTTTCGTATAGGATTAGGCCCTCTTATTTCATCTAAGGTAATCTCACTTTTGGGCTTTCTATTGTTCACATAGTCTTCCTCCAAGAACTTAGAGTGCGTACTAATTACGATTCTTTGGCCCTTGGGACTATAGAACATACCACCTTTCATTCCTCTAGGGTATCCTACAAACAACCTCAATTCTGAACGTGGATCCAATTTTCCGACTTCCTTAACCAATACATATGCCGGACACCCCCAAATCCTTATGTGTCTCAAACTAGGCTTACGCCCGGTCCACAATTCTGTGGGAGTTTTAGGAACAGATTTGGATGGCACCAAGTTTAGAATGTGAGCCGCTGTTTCCAAGGCATAACCCGAAAACGACTTGGGTAACTCCGAATAACTCATCATGGATCTGATCATTTCTAAAAGAGTTCTATTTCTTCGTTCCGCAACCCCATTTTGTTGAGGGGTACAGGGTGCGGTCAATTGGGATACAATCCCTCCACTTGACAAGTAGGTCAAAAATTCATTGCTGAGGCATTCGCCCCCACGATCCGATTGTAGGAACTTGATACTCTTTCCCCTATATTTCTCGGCCTCGGCTTTGAACTCTTTGAATTTAGCAAAGGTTTTCGATTTGCGCCACATAAGGTAAACGTACCCATATCTTGAGTAATCATCCGTAAAAGTTACGAAATACTCAAAATGTCCTCTAGCTTGAACCGACATTGGCCCACATACGTCAGTGTGAATGATTTCCAACACTTCACTAGCTCTATTCCCCTTGGCCCCGAAAGCCCCCTTGGTCATTTTCCCCTCTAAACAAGATTCACATGTTGGAAATGGCTCAACATGGAGAGACTCCAACGAGCCGTCCGCCACCAACCTTTGAATTCTCTTTACGTTAATATGACCAAGTCTTAGATGCCATAGAAGTGTTTCGTTCACGGTTAAAGAAAATTTTCTTTTCTTAGAAACAGTCAATTTGTTATAAGAAGCATTTTGTGTGTGGTGTGCACTTTTAATAGTATAAAGATTATTCACTAATGTTCCCGAACAGATGAACTCATCGTTTCGAAAAATAACAACCATATTATTAAAAGAAACTGAGTATCCATCAACTTACAATTTAGAGATCGAAATTAAATTCTTTCTAAAATTGGGAACATAAAGAACATCTTTTAAAACTAAAACTCTATCTTCAAAAGATAGGTGCACGTCTCCCATTGCGACAGCCGCTACCCTCGTAGCATCGCCCAATGTGATGAGGATCTCATTCGCACTAAGTTGCCGAGCTTTCTGGAACCCCTATAAAGTGAAACATACATGATCAGTGGCTCCCGTATCCACTACCCACGAATGGGAAGCATACGCCGCTAAGCAAGTTTCAACAACAAGTGCAAGAGTATTACCTTTCTTCCCGGCCTTCTTTGGTTTGGGACAGGCCGTCCTCCAATGTCCTTTCTCACCGCAGTTGAAACACTTCCCTTTGGTAGCTTTCTTGACCCCTCCCTCATTAGTCACCTTACCCTTAGCTTGGTTCGGGCCTTTGGTCTTCTTCTTCCTACCTTTCGGTGCGGAAGAAGTCGGACCGCTTGCCACCAAGACTTGAGTTTGGTGTCCCATGAGTGTCTCCACCGATACCAAAGCTTGCAAGAGTTGTGCCAACGTGAACTCTTGATTATTCATCATATAGTTCAACTGGAACTGCTCAAAGCTTTTCGGTAGAGAATGGAGAATGAAATCAACTTGCGTTTCCGCATCATATTCCGCTCCAAGTACCTCTAACTTGTTGAGGTAGCCCATCATTTTGAGAACATGTCTAGCATGGTGATTTTCCTAACAGTACGATTCTGATCAGCGAACATTTCCCTAAGGTTTAGCATCATATCAGAAGCGGATTCAATGTCTTGGTGTTGGTGTTGCAAAACATCTGACATTGAAGCCAAGATGGTACACCTAGCCATTTCATCGGATTTCATCCACTCCCTATGATATTCCCTTTCGGCAACATCCGCATCATCCGTAGGCGTAGGGGGCTTTGGGGTGTCAAGAACCCATTTGTGTTGTTGTGCGGTTAGGACAATAAAAAAGTGACCTTTCCAATCAACATAGTTTTCACCTTCCAATTTGTTATATTTAAGTATAGTAGTAAACAGTGGATTAAAAGGAGACGACATGCTGAACTGAAATAAAACATGCATTGCATCAATACATCGATTCACAAAGATTATCACAAAATTTCGATTATGCTTTGTATAAAATCTAAAAAAAATACATAGCATAAATCGGCCTACATCTTAAAACAGTTCACATAAGCCACGATGAGTGTGGACGTTTATGTAAACACATTTAAGCAAGTTACAAACAAGAACAATTACAAACTTTTAATTTCAAAAATTAATAGTCGGCTCCCACTTGACCATATAAAATCGTTAGGGACTCCGATGGGGAGTAATAAAATGCCAATTTTATACCTAAGTATTAACCATGATTAAATACAGGATTATTACTTCGTTTTGAATAAGCCACTCGATGGGAGGGTCAATACCGCCACTAATAATAATCCACAATCATCCTTTTGGGAATTCGTTCATGTGAACTTATCTTTTAGCCTATCCGATAGGGAGAAATGCGCTTGCCAATGCGTTGCCAAAAAACTTAACAAACAAATAAATCGTGGAGGCCAAATAATTCAATTTTATTATCTAGAATAAAATACTGAATTATATTTAAAACATACTTAGTAATTTTCGGAGTTGAGATTTTTCATCACGATATTCATGCTATCAAATATTTAATCAAATTAAATAAATAAAGCATGCATCAAAACAAATTGGCACGTTATATCCAATTGTCATGGTTTAATTCTCGTTTTGACTACGAGATATCGCAATCACCGTTCGTCTTCAAGCTTTATCATCCTTCTCGATAAGCTCCTAATTGACTGCAACAAAATTTCACCAACTTTGTCTCCCGGCTTTAAAATCTCTGTTCTTCGTCTTCGATATCGGTTACAATTTATTTATAAAAAATAAATAAACCTATCATCTAGACTAGTCTATTACATAAAAACATCTTAGTCTACCCGTGGATTTTCTCACTGGAAAAATGATCCGAACAAATCGGATTTTAAAACCGCATCATCATACATGCATGCATAAATAAATATTAAATACCATGACAATTGGATACCTGCAAAAAAGATCTAGCAATTCTACTATCCAATTTTCAAATTTAATATTAAAATACTTAAATTACAATTTAACGTATAGAGCCCAAAACCGGCTCTCATACCAGTTGTTGGGGAAATTAAACGCGGATCTATTCGGGATTTATGCTAAATACAAATTTAAGTTCACAATTAATATCATGATTTAAACATAATAAAATCAAATAATTGTATACCCAACAATAGGCTTAGCATGCAAAACATATGAACATATAATATCACGTAAAGCCCTAAACATGCGAAACTAAGGGATTTAGTGACTTATACCTCTTGGAGAAAAGGCAGTTTCTGAGACAAAAGACGTATTTGGTTGAGCTGCTTTCGCAAGGCTGTTGAGATCAAAGGCGTCCTTTGAGATCCTCTATAGGCAGATAGTGTCACCAATGGACTTGAAGGCGTCCTTCTTGAGACACTCAATTTGACAACCCAAAAGCCTTCTCAAGTATTCCCTCGTCCTTGTTCATACACCCGATGGGAGGCCACACGAACAATCACAACACAAGGAAAATGAATAATTTTGTTGCCCAAGACACAACAATTTTCGAAAATTGCCTCTTGATTAGAATGAATATGAAGTCTTGTATCGTCTTATATTTATAGTGAGTATACAAGATCTTGAATATCTAATATTTCGAATCTTGATTATCATGAATATCAAATATTCTAATCTTGATAATCTTGAATACTAAATATTCAATTCTTGATATTCTTTTCTTCATGAAATTTTAAAAAATATCCTACATATAATAATTCAATGAGATCTTGATTTTATTAGATATTCTTGTATCCAAGATACATATCTATTTTTCATAAAATCTCTCTTTAATATTTATGCATTAATTTTTTAAAAATACAAACTAATTTGGTTCATAATTTTTGAAAAAAAACTATGTGTATTTAATTCCATGAGATCTTGATTTTGTTAGATATTCTTGTATTCAAGATACATATCTATTTTTCATAAAATCTCTCATTAATTTAATATACACATTATTTTCAAAATTTATCAAATAATTTGGGCCCAAAAATATTTCTTTTATTTTGATCACCTTATTCATTGTTGGACATTTAATTGGGCTACTTGAGGGGCCTTTAGGAGAATTAAGATTGGACCTCCTAATGGGCCTTGAATTCTAACATTGAGCCCAATGTCATTCAACCCATTAACATTAAATAAATAAATATGAACGGATTGCAATAAATAAATAACATTCATATTTATCTAAAGCACAGTGATAAAAGATTTAATTCAGATAAAGCTCAAAGATTCAGTTTAGTTGTACAAAGTAAAAGCATACTTTCTAGTATAACCCTAACAGGATCTACTCCAGTGGTTCATCTCTCAAAATCTGAGGAGGCATCCCAGCTACCCCCCAGTCGATGCTCAGCCAATTAGGTCAGCACATCCTTCACCTTCTTCCATTCCCACACAATCCCACACTTCTGAGTCGCCACATCATTCCCCAATTCACCAAACCTCTACTCACAATACACCCACCTCACATTCAGACCTACCTTCAACCTCACAACCAGCTAACCCTTCCTCTTCATCATTTAAAGCTGGTAATGAACTAGAGGATTTGTCTGCCTCTGATGAGCCATCAACTATCCCACAAACTCTAAACCCAGATCCCATATACCAAGAACCAACTTCATCACCTGCTGATCATGACCCTCATGCATCTTTCACAAACCTTCGCCAAAAAGGTAATATGGAAAGGGGCACGACAGTCACAGCCCTAGCCCATATTTCCTACTCTATCCCTAACCTACTACACTACCCAGCCCACCTTGATCTGTTGGCTAAAGGTCTAGCCTAAGGACGAGCAAGAGAGGGCCCAGCTACCTTTTTTCTGAATCTTGTAGAGGAAATGGGTGAAGCCACCTTTACGACTTGGGAGGATGCTTTGATGGATGCCTTGGATGTTAAGGCCCCGTCTGAGCTAACCTCGTCTGAAGGTCTGCTGAGAGTAGCATGAGCACTGCTACTGAAGGATGACATTGCCTTAGACTGTCCTGAGATAGTGGAGATTGAGTTTGTTTCTCCTGTTGACAATTTTAAGGTTAATGAAGATGATCAGGCAACTCCTGATTTGCTGAACAAGATGCGTAAATATTTTGATGATCAAATCAGAGAAGTCAAGGCCACACTTAAGGCAACAAAGACTCTTGCCCGCTTACTGATTGAAAAGCATGTACACCAGACCTTGTTGGATCTTAGAAATCAGGTGCAATAGAACCTCGAGGATAGTTTGTATGCAACTCGAAAGGAATTTTTTGTTACTTGAAAAAGATTTGAGATGATTGCCCAAGGTTTTCTGGATGAAGCCACTGCTGCCTTTTCTACTGAAGCTGCCAAGATTGAACTACTCAATATCTCCCTGGAGAAGGAGATTGAGGAGCGCAAGAAAGGTCAAGAGGACATGTAGTCTGCTGTTGAGAAGATTTCACCTTCAATTCCCTCTTCAATTCCCTCTTCATCTGCTTTTGCTAATATCAAAAATGGGGAAGAGAAGAACTCAGCTGATATTGCTGCTTTACAAGCTGAGGTTGCTGCTTTAAAAGCACTGGTGGAGAATAGCAATGGAATCTTATCAGCCAGGGTCCAAAATGTTGAGGAATATGTCAAGGACCGTAACCTTGCTTTTCAACGAGCATAGGAGTTGAAAGATTTAAGGTTGGCTGAGGCCGTGCAGAGAGAAGAGGAAGCAGAGAAGGTAAAGGAGAAACAGAAGCTCATCATGAATGCTGAACTTGATGCAAAACATGCTAGGGAGCTGGAACTAGCAGAGAAGGAGACCCCTGAGGAAAGAAATAAGAGACAAGAGCGTGAGATGAAGATCAACTCAACAGACGCTACCTCAGGAAGATAAAGAAGGAAGGAAAAGTGGTGTGTCAGAGCAGAAGGTAGAAGGATGCAAAGTTCATACCAAATCCCAATGATCCTCTGGTTGATGCTCTAATTGAAATGTTCTAGAAAGACATGACAGCTGAGCAAATTGGTAGGATAATAAAGGCAGGAACTTTTATTCACTTCAATGTCCTTAGGGGAGAGGATACTAGAGGAGAAAGGGTAAAGAATGCTGAATTCAGAGATTGGCTGAAGGAGTTTTATCCAGATTTCTCAAAGTTCATCACTGAGACCATGATCAAAGCTCATTCCCAACCAGACCTGCCAGAACTGGAATACTTTTCCATGACTGCATATAATAGTGGAAAGCCTAACTGGAGAGAGATTCAGAAGATCTGGATGGACGTGGTGACCCGTTTCCTTCCAACCCTTCCTGACAGGTTTATCCCTTCTTTGAAGGCAATAGAGAAGAGATTCCTCGATTTGATGCAAGTACCAACTGCCAATAGAAGACCCCTGATGTAATAGTCCAGCTGAGGGTAGGGATCTTACGTACTTGTCCTTTTCTTGTGTGTTTAATCAAGTATTTACATTTCCAGGCAAATACTTGTTGTCTGCTGCTTTTAACTTCTGTCTAAGGGATATGAGATAAAGATCTTCTTTTCTGTCCTATGGTGTTGATCTTTTATTTGCTTATCTTTTGAGATCAGCTAAGTTGGTTTTGATGTCATCAAAAAGGGGGAATTTGTTAGGATATTCTTATTAGATGTTTTGATGATATAAACAAACTCAACATGTAATAGGATCAGCTGAACATGTTAGTCAGCTGATGGATAGTCTAGGATTGGATAAGTATCTAGTAAGGGGGAATAGACCCTGTTTCCTAGAAGATCCAGAATATCCATAGCAAAAAAGATTAGCTGAGACATTGAAGACTTAGCCGATTCTAGAAGAAAGAAGATCTGTGCAGCTAACTTGAGATCTTGTTTGGAGATGTACATCAGAAGAGTTGTTTATCAGCTGTAGTCAGAAGACCAGCTGAAGAGCATGTTGCAGACAAGAATAGGACCCAAATCAGATGAGGACCGAGATACCAGTAGAGGCCGTAACACCAGCAGAGGATCAATCTGATAAGAACATGGTTCTTGAAGATTTGTGAAGGGAACATAAAGTCTTCTAAAGCAGCAGACGTCCACATACAAGCAGAGTCTGGTGTACCAGCTGAGACGACATATCAGCTAAAGCAGTCTTGTGCTCCACCCATAATTTATGGAATCCATCAAGGGTTGACTTGCGACGATTAGAAGATTTCCAGATTAGAAGACCAATCAATCAAGGGGACAAACTTGATTGATTGGGGATCCTGAAGATATTTTCTGGGAATCATCAATCAATCTCGCTGATCGATTGCATCCTAATTTATAGGGATTCAAATCATTAGTCAACTCCAACGGCTATATGATCCAACCTTATAAATAGGAGTACCAGTGAAGAAATCATAAACGGATTATCACGCGATTAGACTTGCTGAAACATTGTCAAATTTCTTACTCGTACTCAAAACACCTTACACTCATATTTATCTATATTAAAGCATTGTAGAAGCAGTTCGAAAGTCGATTGCCATTAAAGCATTGAGTGATTGTAAGACAGCTTGACTCTCAGTGAGTGAGTAAGCTAGTGGAGAGCCCCACAAGTCCTATTGGATTGTGGAGAGTGGAGTAGGACAATCTGGTCCGAACCACTATAAATACTTGTGTCTCGTGTTCTTTAGTTTTCTGTTCTTATCTGCGCATTAAATTCACTAAAAGGTTTTTCAACTCTAAAACGTTTCCGCACTAAGTTCACATCGCACTTTTCTCAGGACCAGACGACCTTTTACGTGGTTTGCTGATTTTTATAAGTGGCCTAAAACGAAAAGTTTTTGGAACCTATCAAGTCCATTCAACCCCCCCTTCTATACTTGACTTAGTGTTTCTACCTTTAAAACTGCCTTTGGGACCAACAAGAAGCATTTGAAGATGCTCAAACCCCATTCTCTACTTCTAGTTATGAAATTCCTAATTACAATGAAGTAAATGATAGTGATTGCTTTGTCGATAATTGTGTAGGAAATGAAGAAAAAAGACTCATGGATAATCAAGTGGAGGAAATGCTCATGGAGATCAAGGAAGAGGAAAGTGCAACGAAGTAAGGAGATAAAGTAAGCAAGGACAAAGAGGAAGAGGTGAGGATTGCATTGAAGCCCTTGCCCGACAACCTCAAGTATGCATATCTTGATGACGATGAAAGAGGACGGTAATTGTATCCTCTTCTCTTAATGATAGTGATCTTGTTAAATTGCTTGTTGTACTTAGAAGGCACAAATCGGCTATAGGTTGGACCGTAGATGATCTTAAAGGTATTAATCATTCCTTATGCACGCATAGAATACGTTTAGAGGAAAATTGTAAACCTTTAGTCCAAGCTCAAAGGCATGTTAATCCTATAATTCAAGAGGTAATTAAGAATGATGTCTTGAAGTTGCTTGGTGCTAACATGATTTTTCCTATTAGTGATAGCCCGTGGGTGTCACCATTGCACGTTGTTTCTAAAAAGGGCGGCATGACTATTATAAAAACGGATAATAATGAAGTAATCGCTATTAGAGTTGCCATAGGTTGGCGTGTGTGCGTGGACTATAGGGAATTAAACAAAGCAACTTGTAAAGACCACTTCCCTTTACCTTTCATGGACCAAATGCTAGACCGTTTGTGTGGATATAGCTATTATTGCTTCCTTGATGGTTACTCCGGCTACAATCAAATCATGATTGCGCCGGAGGATCAAGAGAAGACGACTTTTACATGTGCCTATGGAACGTATGCTTGGAGACGTGTGTCATTTGGGCTATGCAGTGCTCCGACTACGTTTCAAAGGTTGATGATGTCAATCTTTCATGGTTTAATCGAGCATATTATGGAAGTATTTATGGACGACTTTAGCGTTTTTGGTGATACTTATGATATATGCTTGGCTAACCTTGAGAAAGTCTTTATTAGATGTGAAAAAGCTAGCTTGGTGCTCAATTGGGAAAAATGTCACTTTATGGTGAAGGTATTGTTCTAGGTCATCATATCTCTTCCAAAGGATTGCAAGTGGATCGTGCAAAAGTAGTGGCTATTGAGAAGCTACCTCCACCTATAAACGAGAAGGGAGTAAGATCTTTCACGGGTCATGCGGGTTTCTATCGTAGATTTATAAAAGATTTCTCTAAATTGTCAAAGCCTTTATCTTGATTACTTTAGAAAGATGTGCCTTTCAAGTTTGATGATGTGTGTTTGAATTCTTTTAGGTTGCTCAAGGAAGAATTGGTGAGTGCACCCATCCTCATCACAACCGATTGGAAGGAACCATTTTGTCCTCATGTGTGATGCTAGTGACTATGCGATGGGGGTGGTGCTAGGCCAACTACGAAAGAAGAGATTTCATGCCATCTACTATGCCTCAAAGACCTTCTCATCTTCCCAATTGAACTACACTACAACCGAGAGGGAGCTCTTAGCTATTGTGTACGCCGTGGAGAATTTCTGTCCTTATCTTGTGGGGACGAAGACCATTGTTTACATAGATCATTCGGCTATATTATTTTTTATGACAAAGAAAGATTCAATGCCACGGTTGATACGTTGGGTGCTACTCTTGCAAGAGTTTGACTTGGAGATTAGAGATAAGAAGGGTAGCGAGAATGTTATAGCCGACCACTAGTCGCGACTTGTGAGAGGGAATAATGCTTTGGAAGAGAAAGAAGAGATACTTGAGAGTTTCCCGGATGAGCAACTCTTTAGAGTGGAAGGTGCTAGCATTTGGAAGATGGAGGATGAAGCACCATGATATGTTGTTGGGAAATGATTAAGGAAATATTTTGATATAATCCCAAAGACTCCCTTGATAAGCTAAAGAGTTGTAAAGACTTAGAAAAATAGCCTAACTGTTAGGAGGCTATGTCAAAAACTTAGAAAAACTAAGTTACAAAAATCAGGCTACCATAGACAGAACTAACCTGGTATAGATCAGACTAGCCTGATGAAAAGTTAAGAAATACCCCCACCTCTAAAGAAAGACACCACAGAAGACTGAGTAAAGGTGACCTGAGGAACTCTCCTGAGAAGAAAAAGCCTGATGCATTAAATACACTTCAGTATTAATGAGGGTAGTTGCAACACATAAATGAAGTGTTAAATACAACAAATGGAATGTTCTAAGTCACCTGATGAAAAGATAGAAGACTTCAATATAACCGTTTGACTGGACTGAAGAACAATTAAAGACAGACCAATGAGAAGCTGCCACCTATTTATGGACCTGACACAAAAGAGTGACCTGTCAGTACCAGGTTCAAAACCAACCAACAACCTAGGAATACACACTTTTCAAAGACGGCTGCATTAAGCAGGCATTTAATGAGCTTTCAACCATTAATGCTTAAGAGTTGACTATACAAAATCTAAAGAAGATCTTGAAGAACGTTAGACTACAACATTTAACATATTTAACCATTCCAAAATCTGAGAAAGATTTTGAAGAACGTTGGACTACAAAAATAGCTTAATTTGAAATTGTTGGTCCCGAAACGAGTAAATCAGTGTATGGGGGAATACACTGATATAAGATTTTCCCGAAATCTCCGGAAAATGCTCTTTCATACTTAGTAAGGAAGATTCTGATGTGTTCAGTTAAACTGATGGTCCTCAGGGGCAGCAGGGACAGATCAGCAATGAACAAGATAGGTTAAGTTAGAGTGTGCTCTCAGAAGCTCAGTAGAGATAACCCACCTACTGACTGCTCGGAAGCAAGTCAGTTGGATAGCTATCTCAGTTAGCTAGAGTTAGTGCGGAATGTGAGCCCTTAGGTTTCTGCTCATTTTAGTTTCGAAAAACATTGATCAGTATTGCTTGTGAAAACGTGTTTAAGGCTGGTGCACAATTTTAAGTATCAGGATTAAAGATCAGTCCTGATGGTTTGAAAATAATGCAAATATGCTCAGTTTAATATGATGCGAAGTATGATCCTGAGCAAGTAAGTAAATCAGCACAAGGGGATGTTTTTAACGTGGTACGGAGATAACCAACTCCTATGTCCACGACCTGATTAAACAGGAAGCTACCCTCTACCACTGAGGATAGGTACTTTAATTTTATGTGCCAAGGGACACGAGTAGCCTTCTTCCTCTCTACGGAATCAACCCCTGGGTATTTTACAAGTCCCAGTACTTCTAACCAACTAACTCACAGACTGAGGGGTGTGGTATTCACGTTTCGGACTATTGTGTGCTGATCCTTCTAAACAAAACAGTTTTAAGGATAGAATCAACACTCTAAGCAATATACATATTAGATTCCTACTACAACACTAGGGAAATTTAAAACTTCAGAGTGTTGCTTCAAATTTGCTTTGAGTGCTTGGAATCTTGAGATGTTTTCACTTGGAAATTTCCCGTAACCTTGAATGGGAGCAAGGTCATCTGTATTTATAGGGAGATTTGAAATAGATCCGTTTCAAATCTTCCTATTTAGGGTAGGTGTAGGTTTTGCCTGTCCTTGTCTGACAATAGCCATACTAAGTATGGTAACATTCGGATCCGCCGCCTACAGCTCTGAGAAATATTAAATGTTGCGCAGTCTCCGTACTTACGTATCGTCTTCTCACTAGTTGTTTGTCCAACGGCTAGTTTGTCGACTTTGACTTTGATAACCTCGTACCTTGAGTTTGTCTTTGATAAATGTTTGTCTTTACTACGGAGATGCTGACATTCTCTTTGTCTCTCAGAATCCATTGCATATGTAACCTTACCTTTTCAGGACTTACAAGTATCAGACAAACTTATATTAAGCCCAAGTCAGGACTTATGAACATCAATAAAACGTTCAACCTGATCAAGGTTACACTTGCCCTTCACTGATGGAGTCGTACCCCTAAGCATGCTTAGTGTACTCAGTATGGATCTCATCAGTAGTTGTCGTCAGGATGGCTTCCACATAGCTCCACGCCTCTTTCCAGGTTATTCAGGTTCAGCTTCAGGTTGATCATCTTCAGGACGATCTTGACCCTCGGGGTTGGAGATGCTTCTGACTTCAGACTTTTGGGACGTCACCATCAGTCGTCAATCTTCAGCACGTTCCCCCTAAACTGAATACCTGTAAATAGAAAAATCTATTATAACCTAACTATCCTGAAACTGACATCCTGATGAACTATAGTTAGGCAAATTCATCAAGGGTTTTGGGATCTAATCAAAATACTTAAGATTGTCCCAACAATTTCACCCTTTTTGATGATGCCAAAACCCTTAGAAAAATCCTAACCATCTAAACAATTTACTAAAATAATCAGTATTCAGTTCAGGAACCTCTAACATTTCAGGTTCTCAGTTCTATAAGATGGAATCAGGAAAGGGTTAGTACAGTTCTTGATAAAGTATAGAAAAGTAAATCAGGAGTCAACGAGATGTTGTCTCAGGAATATTAAATAGTTTCATTGATATGGATAAGTACATGAGTGTCATGAAACTATTACAAAGGATAATCATGAAACATTAATCCGGATCAACTAATCTTCATCATCCCACCTTTCCAAGGAAAGTCCATACTTCCCTAACACTCTTATCTTCGTAGCGAGGAACAGAGATGCATCTTCGAGAGCACCGGAATCGCTTGCTACTGATGCTATCTCCTTCTGAATCGCATTCCAGTCAAGGTGATGATTGATCATGAGGGTCGGAGGAATGTAGATGATATTCTCAGGAGCCTTTATCTGGACATGAGCTCGATCAGCAAACCGAACGATATCAGCCTGAATGTTGGTCCCGAAACGAGTTAAATCAGTGTATGGGGGGGGGGGGAATACACTGATGTCAGAATTTTCTGAAAGACTCAGAAAAATGCTCTAACGCACTCAGTCAGAATTCTCTGAAGTACTCAGTATGCTGACTGTGAGTAAAGTGCTCGAAGGCTCAGTAGAGATAACAAACCTACTGACTGCTCGGAAGCGAGTCAGTTGGACTACTATCTCAGTGAGTCAGAGTACGTGCGGAAAGTGAGCCCTTAGATTCTACTCGTTTTAGTTTCTGAAAACGCTTTCTCTGAGTTGCTTAGTAAATTGGTGGTTAAGGCTGAGTGCACAGTATTCAGATTCAGGATGATTGATTCAGTCCTTAAGTTAAAAACAATGCAGTATGTTCAGTTTAATATGATGACAATTATGATCCTGAACAAAACAGTAAATCAGCACACAGGGGACTTTTTAACGTGGTTCGGAGATAACCAACTCCTACGTCCACGACCTGATTTAACAGGAAGCTATCCTCAAAACCCTGAGGATAGGTACTTGGGTTTTATGTGCCAAGGGACACGAGTAGCCAACTTCCTCTCTTAGGAACTGACCCCTGGGCGTTTTACAAGTCCCAGTCCTTCTAACCAACCTATATCACACTTTGAGAGGTTTGGTATTCTGGTTTCCAACTAAGATAGCTCTAGCAATACAAATCAGTGCTAAATAATAGAGCTATCGATCTAAGCAAATACAGAGTGAATCCTACTACAATACTAGGAAAATTTAATTGCAGAGTGTTGTTTATGATATGCTTTGTGTTCTTGGATTCTTGAGAGTTCTCTTGGAAATTTCCCGTTAACCTTGAATGGGTGCAAGGTTCTCCATATTTATAGGCAAGATTCAAAATAAATCCGTTGGAGGAGATCAAATCAAATCTTTCCTATTTTAGGTAGATTGCAGGCTAGAAATACTGTTCGACCTACCCGCCATGCTTATTCTGGCAAGTTGTCACATCACCTGCAACCTTTTGAGACGCATTAAATGCCGCATTAAATGCTGCCCAGACTCCGTGCTTACGTGTCGAAAGATCATTGGCTCTCCGCTATAACGGCTAGTTGACCTTCAGACATTTATCCTTCCTCGTACATTCAATGCTCTGAGTCTCTTGTAATAACTCAGTCTGAACGTGTGCCTTAATGGAGTCTTACTGACATTCTTTTTGTCTCTTGTCCCATAGCATAAATAACCTTCTGCTTTGGACTGACATGATTCAGGTGAACTGAACCAAGGCCTAAGTCAGGTCCTATGTGCATTCAGCACAGCCTGAAAGGTCATTCAGCTCAGTATGTGTTACCTTTTTGCTTCGGACTTACAGGATTCAGGTAAACTGAACCAATGCCTAAGTCAGGTCCTATGTGCATTCAGCACAGCCTGATAGGTAATACTTACTCTTCACTGACTGAGTTCTGTCCTGAACATGCTTAGTGTATTCAGTAGAAACATCAGACAATGGTACTTCAGGATTAACTTCAGGAAGAATCAGCAGGCTTCGATCTTCAGCTTCAGAACAGACAATCTTCAGCGAGACTGACTGACTTCTTCAGAAAGGTTTACGCTTCAGACTTCAGTAAATTGGGTCGACTCCAATACTTTTCAGTCTCAGCACGGTCCTTCTGTACTGAATCTCTAACCTAACTATCCTGAACTATTTTATCCTGAACACTATACTTAGGCAAATTCATCAGGGGTTTTGGGATCTAATCAAAATACTCAGATTGTCCCAACACTGAAGGTCAGCATAGTGCAAGGCCTTCTAATCGCAAAATATGACATTCTTGTCCTGATTCTTGCACTTCAGCCACCGCCCATACCATAGTACTTGTCCACAAATTCTTTCTTGATTGGAATCCACTTATCATTCAGTTTAGGAAGGACAAAATTGTCCACGTACTCATATGTGAGAAAACCAGCATCCTAAGAAATTGTCTTCTTCTTGGTCGCAGCAACTGCTTTCTTCTTAGCAACTTCAGGGACAGGCTTCTTTAGATCAGTCTTCTCCTTCAGCTCCGCCACTTGTCCCTTCAGCTTTGGGAGTTCAGTTGCCTGACTCCTGACCTGCAATGCAGTCTCAACTGTTAATTGCTTTGACTTCTTCCTCCCCTCGATGATGGGATCACCAGGGAACCGCTGCTCCTCACACTTCTCCATCAGTTCATCCATGGTAACATGAGCTTTCCGTTTCTGAACACTTGACTTAGGATTTTTCGCAGCTTTCCCTTCCTCCTTTTTGGCAGAATCAGGGTTCCTATCCTCCTCATCCAGCTTCTTTTGAATGTCCTGGATCAGGATCCCCTGCGATGCCTGTTGGTCCGCCACCACCTTCACATCCTTACCACCTTATCATTCTTCAATGCCCTGATCAAGCTCTCGGATAAGTGACTTTGAACTCCTTCCGCAAGGGAGTAACCTCCTGCTTCCTCGCTGAGCATTCTTTAGTCATAGTGTTGAGGAATTTGTGCTATGCATCTTCAGAAGCCTTCTGACCTTCTCTCAGCTTGGCCAGAAGTAAGTGATCCGCAGACTTGGCCTCTTCCTGAGCCACTGTCCTGACATAGGCCTCTAGCCCCTTCAGTGCTTCAGCAATGAGCGCCTTTATCATGTCGTCAAGGCCACTTAGAGCTGAGTCTATCATCGTTTGGATTTTGTCAGTAGTGAGCTCAGTGGATTGTCGTTGCTCAATGCTCAGGAATCTATTAAGTGATTCTTTCCTAGCACTAGGTAACTCAGACGCCAGTTTCTTGAATTTCTGATGCTGACGATCAAGTTTCCCGAGGATGTTCATCACCATCAGTGAATCTCCCACTGAGATAGTTCAAAATTTCCTCCTCCTCCTGGAGGATTTTGTTTTGGCAGACTTGGTCAGTGGGGCCTCTTCTTGAGCCTCAGCAATCCAGGCCCCTGGGAGTGCATCATCGGCCGGTGCACCTTCCCCAACTACCGGAACTATCGACAGTTCCGTAGAAGGGTTGGGTTGAGGATTGTTTTCCCGGACAATCCTGATGAAGTCATCCTTTATCAATACTTGATCGAAAGAGCGGATATTGAACTTGTCACAGAGTGTTTGCTCCTGGTCCCTGAGCCAATCTACTCCCTTAGCTTCAATCAGTGAAGCCAGCTCTTGAAATGATGCCCTTCTCATGATCACTAAGGTCCTAAGCTGAGTCACATCCTCAGCATAGGGATCCTTCAGGTCTGGCAGGTGCTGGCAAGCAAATCTGATGGCCTGGGAGTGTGCATCCAGCTCAAATGGGGTCAGTCTGGGTGGCGTCGGGACCTCATCCTGATTGTCAGATTCAGATTCTTCTTCTTTGTTCGACACTGCCCTTTTTCTGCCCTGGTTGTCCTCCACATCCTCATCATGGAGCTCCTCCTGAGCCTTCATCCCCTCAACTTCCTGATGCTTCTCTGAGCCATCATCAGAACTCCCTTGCCCCTCCTGGGCAGTTACAACTCCTCCCTCAACTTCCACATCTGGCTCCGCCTAAGCCTCCTTCTCTCCATGCTCTTCCTCCACCTCCTGAACTACCTCCATGATGTGGGTATCAGCCACTTCCTGATCAGTCCTGAAGGGAGTCTCGGACTGACCAGTGGTAACTTCACCACCTTGGCCTTCTGCTTCATATTCCCCCTGGGCCTGAGTTACCTCCTCCTGAGGATTCTTCTCAGCTTCCTGAGCCACCTCCGGCTCAGTTGGGGGTTCAGCAACCGAAGTCACTAAAGGTGTTGGTACTGATGGAGTGGTTGTGGTGATGGACTTGGCAATGGTCACTGTCCTTGGCTCTGGGATATCCAACTCAGTCTCGAACTCATCCCTCAGCATCGTCTTCTTCTCATTACGCTCAACAATTTTAATCTCCTCACCTTCACCTTCGTGGGGGCAGTCTTTGCTGGCTCCTCCTGAGCCTTCGAATTGGTTCCCTTGCCTTTCCCCTTTGATACCTTCTTAATTTCAGTGTCGTTCATCCTCTTCATCGTCTCCGCAACATTCTGGAAGAGAATATGCCTATCCTTGAAGTCGATCAGCCCCTCTTGGTCGATATCTCCAAATTTCAGGCTCTGGAGCATTACTGAGAGCCTCGATCCGAAAAGAGGATTCTTCGCAAAGAAGATTTGATCCCCCTTGCGCTCCACTTTCTTCGACTCCTGAACAAGCTTTTGGATAAAGTATTACTCCCAATCACCCTTGGCATTCTCCACTACTGCAGCCATCACCCTGATCTTGGGTTGGGATATGTGCTCCATCCCCCCAACAAAACCCATGATGCTCTGAACGACCACTTCGACCATGAGCTATATAGGTAGGCATCAAGAGATTTTTGTTCACCTTGCTGAATATCTCCTGAGCCTCGATCATGTAGGTGTTAAGGCAGGCCTGCTTGTCCCCCGCCTTGTACACAGATGGATCTAACTGTTGTTCCTCATCTGTGGAATAAGGCAGCTTGTATGTCCTCCTGATCAAGTCCTCATATTCACCTTCTCAGAGAACTGCTGAACGAACCTCTTGTCGTCCTTCTCAACCGTCCTCCTGAGTGGAATCACTGATTCCCACTCACCATCGTCGTTTTGAGTCAAATTCACGTAAAGCAATGATTTGATGAGGACAGGTTTTAGCAGGCTTGATCGAGACAAAGTCAAGGAGCCCAGCAGTCTTGATGGCTCCATAAACATGTCTGAGCTCTTGGATGGTTGATCGGTGGGAGAAGTCGACCAACCATTCGTATGTAACTTTCGATCCATAGAAGAAATAGCAGTGTGGAATTCCTTTGAGTCAGCAACCGACATAGTGGGTGCAGAAAAAGCCATTAAAGGAAAGATTGAAACAAAGAAGTTAAGTTGCAGAAAATAGGGTGCTTAGAAATATATGAGTGCCTATAGGGGTGCACTGTGAATGAACCTTCCTTTTATACCCAAAAATACAGTTTTAGTGTGTGCTTCAAATTTAAAACCCTTGAGATTCAACGGTGGGGATTAATCCATTGTTTTTGCATGTATCAAAAGATGTGTCTTTCCATTTTCAAAGGTAATAATTCGAATTTTTACGGAAAACTGTTCCCACCCACACTAGCATTAAATGCGTGTCAGAGGATGTTTGAAATAAATACCCATTACTGCATTTAATAAAAACTGAATAATAAATGAACGGCTGGGATGCGAGTTAAAAACCCTTTGATTGATGTGGTGTCAGACTAAATCAGAAGTGATGTAAGTAAGTCATGATCAGATAAAGTTCAGGAAAGCATACCAGTCAGTCAAGTATAGAAACCTGACTGATACCTCGTGAGACCGATCAGGGTGATAAGCCCTGTAATCAGTGTCCTGAACCTAAAAACATCCTGATCGTGAAGATCTTAAATCTGATGTCTGTTCCCCCTAAAAGCCATCCATCTCTCTGCAACCTGATCCTGAGTTTGTTATCCCTCTTGCACCATGTTCAGTCCTAAACCAGGATTCATACCGAATCCTCTACACCTGGGTCAAGAAGTCCTAACTCTACTGACAACTCAACAAACCTGGTTTCAGGCAAAGCCTTAGTCAGGATGTCAGCTCTCTGCTTGTCAGTAGGGATCCTCTCCATCCTTATACCTTCTTCTCAACATGATCTCTTATAAAGTGATGCCTGATGTCTACATGCTTACACCATGTGTGCAAGACTGGGTTTTGGGATATGGATATGGCACTATTATTGTCACAATAAATTGGGACTTCAGTGGCCTTCACTTGGTAGTCTCTCATTTGTTGCTTCAACCAAAGGACTTGGGAGCAACAACTCTCTGCCGCCATATGCTCAGCCTCAGTTGTAGACGTTGCAACACTTGTTTGTTTCTTGGAAAACCAAGAGATCAGTTTGCTCCCTAGAAACTGACATGTGCATGTAGTTGATTTCCTATCAATCCTACAACCTTCATAATTAGCATCAGAGTAACCTTTCAGTTCTAGGTTGTCATTAGAGGGATACCAAAGTCCTAAATTGATTATACCCTTCAGGTATTTCAGAATCTTTTTGACACTCTCTAGATGACTCTTCTTAGGATCAGACTGATACCTCGCACACACTCCAACTGCATAGGTGATGTAAGGATGACTTGCAGTAAGGTACAACAAAGAACCAATCAGTGCCCTATATTCAGTCTGATCTACTGAGGTCCCCTCCTTGTCAGGATCCAGCTTCTCGTTTGTGTTCTTGGGAATACGTGAGACATTGCTGGACTGAACTCCAAACTTCTGAATCAAATCCCTTGCATACTTGCACTGATTGATGAAGTTCCGGAGTCAGTTTACCTGACCTGAAGTTCTAAGAAGAAGTTCATCTCTCCCATCATTGACATCTCAAACTTCCCCGTCATCAGCTTTGTGAGAATTTCTCACAAAGCCTCAAGTTCGGTGATCCAAAAATAATGTCATCGACATAAATTTGGACCAAGAGAATGTCCTCCCCTTCGGATATCCTAAATAGGGTCCTGTCCACTATTTATTTCACGAACCCATGGTCGATCAGGAACTGGGAGAGTATCATACCAAGCTCTAGGAGCTTGTTTCAGGCCGTAAAATGCTTTCTTCAGGTGATACACCTTTTCACCAACTTCAAACCCATAAGGTTGCTCCACAAAGACCTTCTCGTTAAGAATTCCATTCAGGAAAGTGCTCTTTACATCCATCTGATACACCTTGAACGTCTTAAATGTTGCCCAAGCCAAGAACAGCCTGATTGCTTCCAACCTTGCGACCGGAGTGAAGGTCTCATCATAGTCGATCCCTTCGGCCTGAGAGTAACTCATAGCCCCCAGTCTGGCCTTGTTCCGGACAACAACATTCTTCTCATCCCTATTGTTCTTGAAGATCCGCTTTGTGCCAGTAACATGTTGACGCCTAAGTCTATCCACTAACTCCCAAACCTGATTCTGCTCAAACTGATTGATCTCATCCTGCATGGCTATGATCCAATTGTGGTCAGCAAGAGCTTCTCCTACGTTCTTAGGTTCCTGATCAGATAGGAAACAAAAAAACATAGCGCTCTCGCCATGAAACAACCTTATTCTGACCCCCTCAATTATATCTCCAATGATATCTGCCAATGAGTGATCATGAAGCCAATGCCTCCTACTGACTAGAGCACTGGGAGCAGCTATTTACGTTCCCTCACCTGATCCTAAAACGTTAGTCTCAGTAATAGGCAAAGAAGCGGAGCAAGCAAGAATAGGGGATACTGAGTCATTCCCTGAGGGTTGTCCAATGTCAGGGACATTGTTTCCCCCTACAGAGTTGGACTCAGTAACTGTCTCAGGTGCAGAAGCATCATCACCGACAATTCTTATTTCAGGTTGAGTCTGTGCCTCCTTCTGAGTCTCAACATTCTCCGAGGCTGGGGCTTGCTGAGGATTGGCCTGAAGTCCATCCTGATCCTCATCATCATCCCATCCCATGGGAGCACGCACAAGCTTGACCTTTAACTCATTATTTTGCTTCAGGCTCAGTCTTGTCACCCTCTTGGTAACCTCCTCAGTGTCAGGACCTAGAACCTGTTTTCTACGCACTGATGTAGTCTCATCAAACACAACATGAGGTGTAACCTGCACACAAAGGGTCCGACAGTTGTACACCCTGAAGGCTTTGCTGAATGAGGAGTATCGTAAGAACACTCCCTCATCAGACTTGCTATCAAAGGCTTTCAACTGGTCTTTCCCATTGTTCAGGATGAAACACTTACACCAAAAAATATGGAAACAGTTGATGCAAGGCTCCCTCTTGATCCACGTTTCATAGAGTGTATGAGCGCATGTTGTTTGTTCAACATAGATCGGTTCTGAGTGTATCAAGCAGTGTTGATTACTTCAGCCCAGTACTTCTTGGGCAGTCTTGACTCAGCCAACATGGTACTGGCCACTTCTTTCAGGGTCCGGTTCCTTCTCTCAGCTTCGTTATACTGTGGAGTCCTGGCTGCAGAAGTCTCATGAGCAATTTCAAGGTCAGTAGAAATATCAGTTATATAAGAGTTAATAAACTCCGTCCCTGATCTAATCTGACCCTGACGTTGCTCTGACCCTGTTCAGTACTCAATTTCTTGAGTAACTCTGGAAGCATGACCTGAGTCTCCTTCTTTTTCAGCAAGAAAATCACCCATATGTACCTGGAATAATCATCAACAACAACAAGGGAATATTTTGTTGGGCGGAGTAGGTAGGTGCGCCGAGTCCGGCGGAGGCATTCAAACTCGTGGGGCTACATCTAGATATTGGGTTCAAAGGAATTGATTGTACTACTCATACCAAGAAGGTGCATCTTTTTTTCTGGTGCCCATTGTGAAAGAACTCTAAAGTTAAGCGTGCTTGGCTTGGAGCAATTTCATGATGGGTGACCCCCTAGGAAGTTCTCAGGGTGCGTGCGAGTGAGGACATAAGCACGCTAGAAAAGACCCGTGTTGGTTTATGAGGACAGTACATCAGTTCTACTCAACGCAGCAGATCCTACAATTGGTATCAGAGCACAGGACACGAGTTCGATCTCCAGTGGGGGCATCTGTTGCAGATGAGTTACCTGGCAGATGTTGGGGGGGGATTGTTGGGCGGAGTAGGTAGGTGCGCCGAGTCGAACAGTCTGCCTAGCCGAGTCGGGCGGAGTAGGCAGGTGCGCCGAGTCCGGCGGAGGCATTCAAACTCGTGGGGCTGCAGCTAGATATTGGGTTCAAAGGAATTGATTGTATTACTCATACCAATAAGGTGCATCTTCTTTTATGGTGCCCATTGTGAAAGAACTCTAAAGTTAAGCGTGCTTGGCTTGGAGCAATTTCATGATGGGTGACCCCCTGGGAAGTTCTCAGGGTGCGTGTCAGTGAGGACATAAGCACGCTAGAAAAGAC
This sequence comes from Prunella vulgaris, assembly GCA_026898435.1. NCBI lineage: Eukaryota > Viridiplantae > Streptophyta > Magnoliopsida > Lamiales > Lamiaceae > Prunella > Prunella vulgaris. The sequence continues at coordinate 39,888 of JAPKLY010001066.1, forward strand.
CGGTGTTGGTTTGCGAGGACAGTACATCAGTTCTACTCAACGCAGCCGATCCTACATACTTCCTACCATTCATGCTGATAGGAGTAATAGCACCAAAGAGATCCATGTGCAGGAGCTGAAGCACTCTGTCAGTTGAGAAGACATCCTTCTCCTTGAATGAAGCTTTGGTTTGCTTGCCTTCTTTACATGCTCCGCACGCGTGGTCTTTGCTAAAAACTTAATTAGGTAGACCCTCTACAAGAGAAAGTTGAGAGAGTTTGTTAACAATCTTGAAGTTTAAGTGACTCAGGCGCTTATGCCAGAGCCAAATGAGTTCGGAGGAACTCTTAGCGACCAAACAAGTTTCAGGAGAGCTACTCTGAAAGTCAGCAAAATAAACGTTGCCTCTCCTGACACCTGTAATAAGAACCTGCTGTGTAGATTTGTCTTTCACAAGGCATATATTCGAGGTAAATTCTACACTAAATCCAGGGTCACAAAATTGACTGACAGATAGCAGGTTATGCGTAAGACCCTCTACATAGGATAAATTAAGCACTTTAATAGAACCCACAACAAGAGTACCAAACCCTCTGGTGAAACCCTTAGAGTTGTCACCAAAGGTAACCTACAGGCCATCGTGAGCTACATAGTCCTGAAGGATATCACGAAATCCGGTCATGTGCCTGGAGCAGTCTGAATCCAGGTACCAATCCTTCTTCAGGTCCTCCTTCTTCTTCTTATAGCCCATAGCGACCTGAAAAGAATCAGATCTCAGATACCCATCTAGTATTGGGTCCTACAGTGTCAGCCATACACTTCGGAATCCAGATCTGTTTAACTATTCTGATGGCATCAAAAGTGTAAACCTGTCTCCCTGAAACATCAACATACACTGTCCTCTTCTTCCTAGTTGCCTTGGATGTTGAGGGTGTATGGGTGTCAGCCTGAGATTCAGGAGCCCTGGATTTCTTCTTGGGGGCTGACCTCCTGTTCCTCCTTGGCCTGGGTGCAGTGGGCTGATGTGTGTCCTGAGAAGGAGCTACTCGAGTCTGACCTCTTGGCAAACAAGGTCTGTGTCTTCTTAGATCGTGTCTCACGCAAGTGTACGTGGTCGTAGTAGATGTAACAAGCTAACCAAGTTTAATATCGAACACAGGGAAACGGGAGTTGCAAAGTAAGATTGTTGTTTAAGAATTGAAACTAGAAAAAGCCAGAAAAGGGAATGGGTGTTAGCTACTAATCTTGTGCAAGAATGGTAAAGACTACCTATCACCTATTTATCAAAAGTGAGCAAGAGTGGAGACATGCATTGGTGTAATCCTCTTATGGTTCATATGGTGCTTATCTTTCCTAATCATGCAAGATCAATTTGATAATCAATTAGGCTTACGTTGTAAATGTGTTTGGGTCTCCTTAATGACAATTTACACTCTAATTGGGTGACTACTCTCATAGGCAATTCTCATTGTCCTAAGGAATTTCATCAAACACCTAGCATGCATAATCTTCAATTAAGAACATTTAAAGGAAAATCTCAATTCTCATGTCTTGCTAATTCCCTAATGGCTCAAACCTTCAATTAATCATACAAAGCATTCATTCATATCAACAATTAAGAGAATCAATCATTCAATATTTCATAGCATTCATAGGATCAATAAAATCACCACATTACTTCATAGGAATCATACACCAGTGCATAAGGAAATTATGCCATGGCTAATTGGAAATGGAAAACTACAATTAACATTCTAAATATCATTTCTAATATCTATTATAAAGGAAATCAATGAAAACTTACCAATAGAAGTGGAATTGGAAAACTAGCTACAAACCTCCAAATGCTAACTCTTAATCCAGAATGTGAAATACAAAATTGAACCGTAGAAACGCTGCTTTAATCGAGATGAGAATGCAGGATTTCCCAACATCTCTTTTTTCTTCTTCAATTCCACCCTTCTCTCCTTCTTCCACAATCCCTTCCTCCACCATACTCTCCTCTTCCTTCCCATTTTCTTCACCTAATGGAATAGAATATTCCATACCAACTCCAACATCTATATCATCATCCCCTTCTTCTTCTACCCCTTTTTCACAATCATTATTAAAGGTAGGCATTCTAGGTCCTTCATACCTTCTCCCACTCCTTAATTCAATGGCCTTACAATCCTCACTTAATTGAGCTTGGATTAAAGAAGACATACATTCTCAAGCTCGTTGTCCACATATCCTTGACATGTGTCCCACTTGTACCTCTAAATTTTTTATTTGAGCTCCTTGCAACCTACAAATTTCATCGAACTTCTTGTTTGTCTCTTCAAAACACCTCAAGTCTTCCCTTTTCATGTCATCAAGTTGTTTGAATATGAGGAGTAGTATTTCATTGATTCGACTAGAATTTCCTTGATTATAGGATGTAGAAGGTAGTGGGTTTTGAGATGTATCTTGGTATGAGTAGTTGTGTTGGTAGGATCCTTTGTTTGAGTAGGTTTGAGGTTGATATGTGTAAGATGTAGAAGGATTAGTATAGTGTGGAGAATACGAGGAGTAGTTGTATCCGTCCATCGCAGTTTAGCACAATCCTACAATAATTAGCAAGTATCAAAACTCACAAAAGATAGTAAAAAAATCGAAAATAATAAAAACAACAAACAAACTAAACAACTAGCCATCTCCCCGGCAATGCCGCCAAAAACTTGTTTGCTTAGATCGTGTCTCAAGCAAGTGTACGTGGTCGTTGTAGATGTAGCAAGCTAACTAAGTTTAATATCGAACACAGGGAAACGGGAGATGCAAAGTAAGATTGTTGTTTAAGAATTGAACTAGAAAAATCAAAAAAAGGGAATGAGTGTTATCTACTAATCTTGTGCAAGAATGGTAAAGACTACCTATCACTTTTTTATCAAAAGTGAGCAAGAGTGGAGACATGCGTTAGTGTAATCCTCCTATGGTTCATATGGTGCTTATCTTTCCTAATCATGCAGGATCAATTGGATAATCAATTAGGCTTACCTTGTAAATGTGCCTAGGTCTCCCTAATGACAATTTACACTCTAATTGGGTGACTACTCTCATTGGCAATTCTCATTGTCCTATGGAATTTCATCAAACACCTAGCATGCATAATCTTCAATTAAGAACATTTAAAGGAAAAACTCAATTCTCATGTCTTGCTAATTCTCTAATGGCCCAAACCTTCAATTAAACATACAAAGCATTCATTCATATTAACAATTAAGAGAATCAATCATCCAATATCTCATAGCCTTCATAGGATCAATAAAATAACCACATTAATTCATAGGAATCATACACCAATGCATAATGAAATTAGCCCATGGCTAATTGGAAATGGAAAACTACAATTAACATTCTAAACATAATTACTAATCACTATTACAAAGGAAATCAATGAAAACTTACCAATAGAAGTGGAATTGGAAAATAAGCTACAAACCTCCAAATGCTAACTCTTAATCCGGAATGCGAAATACGAAATTGAACCGTAGAAACGTAGCTTGAATCGAGATGAGAATGCAGGAACAAACGTGTTGGTCCCGAAACAAGTATAATCAGTGTATGGGGGGAATACACTGATGTCAGATTTTCCCAAAATCTCAGGAAAATGCTCTTTTAGACTTAGTCAGGAAGCTCCTGAAATGTTTAGTCAAATTGATGGTCCTCAGGGGCAGTAGGGATGGATCAGTGATGAACCAAATAGGCTAAGTCAGAGTTGTGCTCTCGGAAGCTCAGTAGAGATAACAAACCTACTGACCGCTCGGAAGTAAGTTAGTTGGACTACTATCTCAGTAAGCCCAGTTTAGTGCGGAATGTGAGCCCTTAAGTTTTTACTCGTTTTAGTTCCTGAAAACTTATCAGTTTGCTTAGTGAAAACGTGGTTAAGGCTGGTGCACAGTTTTACTGATCAGGATGAAGAATCAGTCCTGATGTTTTCAAAACAATGCAAGTATGCTTCAGTTTAATATGTATGACAATTATGATCCTGAGAAAATAGTAAATCAGCACACAAGGGTCTTTTTAATGTGGTTCGGAGATAACCAACTCCTACGTCCACGACCTTATTTAACAAGAAGCTATCCTCAAAACCCTGAGGATAGGTACTTGGGTTTTACGTGCCAAGGGACACGAATAGCCAATTTCCTCTCTTAGGAACTGACCCCTAGGCGTTTTACAAGTCCCAGTCCTTCCTACCAACCAACTCACAACCTGAGGGGTTTGGTATTCACGTTTTCCAACTATTGTGTATTGATCCTTCTAACAAATCAGTTCTAAGGATAGGATCAATACTCTAAGCAAAATACAGAAAAGATTCCTACTACAATACTAGGGACATTTAAAGTTTCAGAGTGTTGTTCAAAGTATGCTTTGAGCGCTTGGAATCTTGAGAGCTTTCTCTTGGAAATTTCCCGTTAGCCTTGAATGGGAGCAAGGCCTTCTGTATTTATAGGGAGGTTTGAAATAGATTCGTCGGAGGAGATCCGTTTCAAACCCTCCTATTTTAGGTAGGTGCATGTACTGGTTGTCCTTATCTGACAGAGACTATACCTAGTATGGCAAAGTTTCTGATCCGCCGCCTGCACCTCTAAGAAGCATTAAATGCGCTCAGTCTCCGTACATACGTGTCGCCTTCTTACTGGTCGCTTGTTCAACGGCTAGTTTGTCGTCTTTTACTTTACTGACCCTCGTACATTTATAACTCTGAGTCCCACGTTCTTTACTCAGAATAAATGTTTGTCTTATGTTGGAGACTCTGACATTCCATTTACACGTGTAACCTTTGGGTCTCAGGACTTACAAGTATCAGGTTAACTGATACTAGGCCTAAGTCAGGACTTATGAACATCAGAAAGACGTTCAGCCTGATCAAGGTTACTTATGCCCTCACTGATAGAGACTTCCCTGAGCATGCTTAGTCTACTCAGTTCTGTCAGGATCAGTGGTCTTCTTCAGGATGGCTTCTACGCAGCTTCAGGACTCTTTCTAGGTTTTTCAGGTTGCAGCTTCAGGTTGATCATCTTCAGGACGATCAAACCTTCAGGGTTGGAGATGCCTCAGACTTTAGGGACGTCACCATCAGTCTTCAATCTTCAACACGTTCCCCCTGAAATGAATACCTGTGAATAGAAAAATCTATTCTAATCTATCTATCCTGAAACAATCATCCTGATGAACTATACTTAGGCAAATTCATCAAGGGGTTTTGGGATAATCAAAATACTCAGATTGTCCCAGCAATTTCCCCCTTTTTGATGATGCCAAAACCCTAAGAAAAATCCTACCATCTAAACAATTTACTGATACTATCAGTATTCAGTTCAGGAACCTATATCAGGTCCTTAGTTCTATAAGATGGAAACATGAAAGGGTTAGTACAATTCTTGATAAAGAGCAGAAAAGTAAATCAAGAGTCAACGAGATGTTATCTCAGGATTGTAAAATGTTTCGTTGATATAATGGTTAAGTACAAGATTTCCTGAAACTATTACAAATTATTCCTGAGACACTATTCCTGAAAAACTATCTAGTCTTCATCATCCCACCTTGCAAATGAGATCCCATACTTCTTCAGGACTCTCAGCTTGACTTCGTGGAACTTATTCTGATCAGTGATTGCTCCTGTTCTTTTTATATTTTTTATAATCTCTCCTCTGATCAGGTCCATGTTCAGGTGGTTCTTTATGCCGAGGGTTAGAGGTGGATATGTGATGTGCTCAGGTGCCTTGATCTGAACTCCTGCTCTGTCAGCATGTCGGTCGATTTCTCCCCAGAGTTCATTATGATGCAAGGACATCCATTCAGCAAAGATGGTGTTCTTGTCCTCGCCTTCGGATGTTCTGAGCCAGTTCCCAACAATATAGTACAACTCCACAAACTCCTTCTTGATCGGAATCCATTGCTCGTTCAGTTGAGGAGGTACAAAGTTGTTCACGTACTCATACACCAGAGGACTGGCATCCTGAGGATCGATGACCTTCCTCTTCGACGCAGCAACTGACTTCTTCTTCCCAGCTTCAGGGACAGGCTTCTTAGGATCAGTCTTCTCCTTCAGCATATCTATCTGTCCCTTCAGCTTTTGGAGTTCAGTGGCCTGACTCCTGACCTGCAGCGCAGTCTCCAGCGTCAGTTGCTTAGTCTTCTTCCTTCCCTCGACAATGGGATCAACAGGGTAGAGTTGTTCATCACATTCATCCATCAGTTCTACCACTTCCTCAGAGGTTTCTTGTTTTCTTTTCTTCTGACCCTGAATAGGAACTTCAGGATCAGTAGCCTTCCTCTTCTTTTGGGCATCGAGCTTAGGATTTTTCCTCTTCCCTTCCCCCTTTTTGGCAGCGTCAGGGGAGTCCTTGTCCTCATCGACCTTCTTCTGGATATCCTGAATCAGGATCCCCTAAGATGCTTGCTGATCAGCCACCACCTTCAAGTCCTTAGCCACCTGATCATTGGCTTCGGCCCCGAGCAGACTATCAGACAAATGCTCATTGAACTTCCTCTGCATGGCAACAATTTTCGCTTTCCTTGTTGAGTTCTCAGTCATCATTGTGTTCAGGGACTTGTGCCATGCATCATCGGTAGTCTTCTAGCTTTCTCTCCACTTAGCCATCAGAGCATTATCTCCCTTCTAGGCCTCCTCTTAAGCCACTGTCCTGACCTGGGCCTCCTGCCCCTTCAGTGCCTTTATTCTTTCATCTAGGCCACTAAGAGAAGAGTCTATTAATATTTGAACTTGGTCAGTAGTGACCCCGGTTGATCGGAGTTGTTCAAGACTCAGGAATCTATCAGAGGCTTCCTTCCTTGCCTTGGCCAACTCAGCATTGAGATACTTGATCTTCTCACGCTGACGATCAAGTTTGCCCAGAATTGTCCTCCCCATCAGTGACACTCCCACTGAAACGGTTCAGGCCTTTTTTTTCTTGCCTGATTTAGTCCTGGTGGAAACTGATTTTGGGACCTCTCCATGAGCCTCAGCAGTCCCGGTCCCTGGGAGTGCGTCATCGGCCAGTGCACCTCCTCCCGAGATTGCACCTTCAGCAACGGGGACCATTGCAAGGTCCTGAGGATTTGGCAGAGGGGTGATTGCCCTGACAAACCTGATGAAGTCCTCCCTGTTGATGACTTGGGCCTATGATTGCAGCCCATATCTGTTAAGGATCACCTGCTCCTGATCCCTGAGCACATCTTCACCAATCGCCTTTATCAAGGCAGACACTTCGGGAACTGAGGCTTTCCTCATCGTAACCAGTACCCTTAGCCTAATCACCTCCTCGCCATATGAAGCTTCCAAGTCTGGAAGATACTGATTGATAAATCTGATGGCCAGAGACCAGGCATCCATCTCGAAAGGAGTTATCTTTGGCAGGGTTGGGGGCTCCTCCTGAGTGACTTCCTGAGCCACGTTCGTGTGATCAGATTCGGACTCAGCATCATTGGAAATAGTCCATTTCCGCCCTTGATTATTTTCCACATCCTCATCATGGAGCTCTTCATCCTGAGCCTCCATGCCCTCTCCTTCCTTCACTTCTTCCTCTCCTCCATCAGAACTCTCATGTCCCTCCCGGACAACAACCTCTTCATCACCTCCTTCGTGCTCCTCCTGAGCAACCACTAACGGTTTAGCCTGAACCTCTACACCTAGATCCTTCTGAACAGGCTCTTGAGCAGATGCAGCCTGTTCCCCCTCAACCTAAGCCACCTCTTCCTAAGGTGCCGGCTAAGTGCCAGAAGCCGCCGTTGGTTCTGTTGAGGGAGGATCAGCAGGGGCAACAGAAGCGATTGGCGCAACACCGATGGCTACTGAAGCTGGCCTATGATCAGGCAAGTCAGACTCAGTATCAGAGGGCTCATCCCTCAGCAATGATCTCTTCTCAGTGGGCTCAGAAATGGTGATTCCCTTCACCTTCACCTTAGTTGGAACCTTCTTTACAGGCTCATCCTGAGTATTCGAACTTGCTGCCTTACCTTTTCCCGTCCCTCTTGATACTTTCTTAACTTCAGTATTAAGCATTCTCTTGATGGTGTCAATAGAGTTCTTGAAAATAACATGTTTGTCCTTGAAGTTTTCACAACCTTCCTTGTCAACATCTCCAAGGAGATCTTGAAGCATCACTGATAGCCTCGATCCGAAATGAGGATTCTTGTCCAGCACAATCCTGTCACCATCCATCCTGACCTTCTTCGACTCCTGGACAAGCTTCTGGAAGAAGAACTCCTCCTAGTCAATCTGAGCATTGTCAACCACGGCAGCCAAACCCTTGATCTTGGGCTGACTGATCTGCTCCATGCCTCCCATGAAGCCCGTGATGCTTTGGACCACAACCTCGAATAGCAACTTGTATTCAAGTTTCAGGAGTTTCTTGTTCATCGTGTTGTAGATCTCTGTAGGAACGATCAGGTACTCGTTCATACAAGCTTGCTCGTCTCCAGCCTTGTATGCACTCAAATCAGCCGACTGGTTCTTCTCAGTAGAGTGTGGTAGCCTATAAGTCTTCCTGATAAGATCCCTGACCTGGATCCTCTTAGTGAAATGCTGAAGCATTTTCTTCCCATTCTTCTCTACTGATCGCCTTAGTGGAATCACTGATTCCCACTCCTCGTCATCATTCATCTTTAGGTTTGCATAGAAAGTAATGATTTGATGTGGGCAGACCTTGGTTGGCTTCTTGGTGACGAAGTCTAGGAGCCCAGCCCGATTAATGGCTCCATAGACCTGGAGAAGTTCCTTGATGGTGGATCGATGTGTAAAATCCACCAACCACTCATAAGACACCTTCGACTCCACTTCAGAGATGGCAGCGTGGAATCTCCTAGTGTCTTCAAGAGATTGAGCAGCAGAGGAAGCCATGGATGCAGAGATTGCAAGAGAAATAGATTGCAGAGAGTTTTGGGTTAGGAAAATATGAGTGCGCAAATTATGAAATGTGCATAGAGCTTCCTTTTATACCCAAAAATTCAGTTTTAATGGACAGATTTGATTAAAAGTCTTTTGGAATTCAATGGATTAGAGGAAGCGGTATATCCGGAATAAAATTTTACCAAATTCAATTTTCAAAGTTCATTATTCAAACTTTATAGAAAACTGTTCCCGCCCACACTCGCATTTAATGCATGTCAGAGCATGTTTGAAATAAATTCCAATAATTGCATTTAATAAAACTGAATAATAAATGAACGGCTGGGATGATAGTTTAAAACCCTGTGATTGATGTGGTGTCAGATACGATCAGAAATGATGCAAACAAGTCATAATTAAAGCAAAGGTTCAATAATACATACCAGTCAGTCAGATATAGAAACCTGACTGATACCTCTGAGTCTGATCAGGGTGACAAGCCCTGAGCTCTGTGTCCTGAACCTAAGCCTACAATGATCCTGAAAAACCTCACACTGATGTCTGTTCCCCCTGAAAGCCATCCATCTTTCTACAACCTGATCCTGAGTTAGTCATCCCTCCTAACCACTTTGTTCTATCCTGAATTGAGATTCATACTGAATCTTCTAAACCTGGGTCAAGAAGTCCTAACTCTACTGATAGCTCAACAAACCTGATTTCAAGCAAAGCCTTAGTCAGGATGTCAGCTCTCTGCTTGTCAGTAGGGATCCTCCTTATATTCTTCTTCTCAACATGATCTCTTATAAAGTGATGCCTGATGTCTACATGCTTACACCTTGTGTGTAAGACTGGGTTTTGGGATATGGCAATGGCACTATGATTGTCACAATAGATTGGGACATTAGTGGCCTCAACTTGGTAGTCTCTCAGTTGTTGCTTCAACCAAAGGATTTGGGAACAACTACTGCGTGCCGCCATATACTCAGCCTCAGTAGTAGACGTTGCAACACTTGTTTGTTGCTTGGAAAACCAAGAGATCAGTTTGCTTCCTAGAAACTGACATGTGCCTGCAATTTATTTCCTATCAAGTCTACAGCCTCCATAATCAGCATCAGAATAACCTGTCAGTTCTAGGTTGTCATCAGAGGGATACCAAAGTCCTAAATTGACTGTATACTTCAGGTATTTCAGTATCTTTTTGGCACTCTTTAGATGACACTTTTTAGGATCAGACTGATACCTTGCACACACTCCGACTGCATAGGCGATGTCAGGATGACTAGCAGTCAGGTACAATAAAGATCCAATCAGTGCCCTATATTCAGTCTGATTCACTGAGGTCCCCTCCTTGTCAGGATCCAGCTTCTCATTTGTGTTCATGGGAATACGTGAGACTTTGCAAGACTGAACTACAAACTTCTGAATCAAGTCCCTCGCATACTTGGACTGATTTATGAAGATTCCGGAGTCAGTTTGCCTGACCTGAAGACCTAGAAAGAAGTTCACCTCTCCCATCATTGACATCTAGCTTGGAGAATTTCTCACAAAGCATCAGGTTAGGTGATCCAAATATTATGTCATCACCGTAAATCTGAACCAAGAGAATATCTTCCCCTTCGGATATCCTGAAGAGGGTCCTGTCCACTGTTCCTTTACGAACCCGTGGTCTATCAGGAACTGGGAGAATGTCTCATACCAAGCCGTGGGGCTTGCTTCAAACCATAAAGGGCTTTCTTCAAGTGATAAACCTTGTCACCGACTTCACACCCTGGAGGTTGGTCAACATAAACCTCCTCGTTCAGTACACCATTCAGAAAAGTACTCTTTACGTCCATCTGATACACTTTGAACTTCTTGAATGTTGCATAAGCCAAGAACAACCTGATTGCTTCCAACCTTGCAACTGGAGAAAAGGTATCATCATAGTCGATTCCTTCGGCCTGAGAGTATCCCTTAGCCACCAGTCTGTTGACGCCTAGGTCTCTCAACTAATTTTCCAACATGTCATTGGTCTCTCAACTTGAAGACCCACTTGGTGCCAATGACATGTTGACGCCTAGGTCTCTCAACTAACTCCCAAACCTGATTTCGCTCAAACTGATTGAGCTCATCCTGCATGGCTAGGATCCAGTTGGGGTCAGCAAGAGCTTCTTCTATGTTCTTAGGTTCCTGATCACTCAGGAAACAATAAAACATAGCGCTCTCAGCAAAGGACAACCTTATCCTGACCCCCTAATTGACATCACCAATGATGTCAGCCAATGAGTGATCATCTAGCCACGTCCTCCTGCTGATGGCTGCACTGGGAGCTGCTGACATTCCCTTGCCTGAACCTGAAATGTTAGTTTCGACAATAATAGGCAAAGAACCGGAACGAGTAAGAATAGGGGGTACTGAGTCATTCCCTGAGGGTTGTACAATATCAGGGATATTGTTTCCCCCTACAGAGTTGGACTCAGTAACTGTCTCAGGTGCCGAAGCATCATCACCGACAGTACGTACCTCAGGTTGAGTCTGTGCCTCCGTCTGAGACTCAACATTCTCCGAAGCTGGGGCTTGCTGAGGGTTGGCCTGAGGTCCATCCTGATCATCATCCCATCCCTTGGGAGCATTCACGAATTTGACCTTGAACTAAGGATTTTTCATGCTCAGTCTTGTCACCCTCTTGGTAACCCCCTCAGTGTCAGGACTCGAAACCTGTTTTCTATGCACTGATGCAGTCTCATCAAACACAACATGAGGTGTTTCCTCCACACAAAGGGTCCGACAGTTATACACCCTGAAAGCTTTGCTGACTGAGGAGTATCCTAAGAAAACTCCCTCATCAGACTTACTATCAAAGGCTTTAAGCTGGTCTTTCCCATAGTTTAGGATGAAACACTTACACCCAAAAATATGGAAATAGGAGATGCGAGGCTTCCTTTTGTTCCAAGTTTCATAACGTGTCTGAGCATGTTGTTTGTGTAGCATAGATACGTTCTAAGTGTAGCAAGCAGTGTTGATTGCTTCAGCCAAGTACTTCTTGGGCAGTCCTGACTCAGCCAACATGGTCCGGGCAGCTTCCTTCAGGGTCCGGTTCCTTCTCTCAGCTACCCCATTCTGGTGAAGGTTCCTGGCTGCAGAAGTCTCATGAGCAATACCAAGGTCAGTACAGAAATCAGAAATAATAGAGTTAATAAACTTTGTTCCCCGATCTGATCTGATCCTGACGATGCTCTGACCCTGTTCAGTACTCAATTTCTTCAGTAACTCTGGAAGCTTGACCTGAGTCTCCTTCTTGTTCAGCAAGAAAATAACCCATGTGTACCTGGAATAATCATCAACAAGAACAAGGGTATATTTCCTACCATTCATGCTGACAGGAGTAATTGGACCAAAGAGATCCATGTGCAGGAGCTGAAGCACTCTGTCAGTTGAGAAGGCATCTTTCTCCTTGAATGAAGCTTTGGTTTGCTTTCCTCCCTGACATGCTCCGCACACGTGGTCTTTGTTAAAAATTTCATTAGGTAGACCCTCTACAAGAGAAAGTCGAGAGATTTTGTTAATAATCTTGAAGTTTAAGTGACTCAGGCGTTTATGTCAAAGCCAACTGAGCTCAGATGAGCTCTTAGCGACCAAACAAGTTTCAGGAGAGCTGCTCTTAAAGTTAGCAAAATATACATTTCCTCTCCTGACACCTGTAATCAGAACCTGCAGTGTAGATTTGTCTTTCACAAGGCATATGTTAGATGTAAACTCTACACTATATCCACGGTCACAAAACTGACTCACCGAAAGCAGGTTATGCCTAAGACCCTCAACATAGGATACATTAAGCACTTTAACAGAACCAACAACAAGGGTACTGAATCCTTTGGTGAAACCCTTAAAGTTATCACCAAAGGTTACCTGAGGCCATCCTTAGCTACATAATCCTGAAGGAGATCACGAAATCAGGTCATGTGCCTGGAACACCCTGAGTCCAAGTACCAGTCTTTCATCTGATCCTCCTTCCTCTTCTTGTAGACCGCAGTGACCTGAAAAGAATCAGGCCTCAGGTACGCATCTCGTATTCGGTCCTACAGTGTCAGCCATACCCTTTGGGATTTAAATTTGTTTAACAATTCTGATGGCATCACAAGTGTAAACCTGTCTCCCTGAAACATCAACATACACCGTTCTCTTCTTCCTTTGTGCCTGGGAAGTCGAGGGTGTATGGGTGTCAGCCTGAGTCTCAGGAGCCCTGGATTTGTTCCTGGGGGCGGGCCTCCTGTTCCTCCTTTGGCCTGAAGTCCTTCCACCCTGAACATTCTGAGGCCTAGCCTGAGAAGTGCTTGGGGCGGTGATTAGGGTCATAATTGCATGTTTTAGCACTCATTTATATATGCTTTTGGTGATATTATGTTCATATTTGACCCTATTATGTGATAGTTTGTGTATGTAACCCTTTTTGGCTAGACAGTTGTGATTGTAGGTGAAAATGAGCAAAATGAGGAAGAAACGAGCAAGATCGAGAAAAGTCCAAATTCTGGAGTTGAGCAAAATGGAGAAATTGATATCCTATGTTGAAGAGCTTGAAGAGAGGGTCGCAATAAAAGAAGAATTGAGTCAATCAAAGTTCTAGAGCTCAAGATATGACAAAAACAACGAAGTCACGCATCGACCGAGACTAAGGCCTCGGGCGACACGGATTCCTTCTTCGGAAGACAGGCCTCGCGCGACCTCATTCCCTGGATCGACAGGCATTTGTCGAGTGAGCATGTCGACCAAGCCTGGTCGATAGTTGCTCAGATTTTGGACGACAAGAGGACTTTCTGTCGAGCAAGCTGTCGCCCGAGTGGTCGACTGTTGCAGAGTTCTTGGGCAACAGCAGCTCAGTTTTCTTAGATTTTTAGGGCTATTTTCGTATTTTCGCGCATTTTAATGAATGGCATCTTAGTCAATGATCCAAGGGCACTATATATACTTCCATCTCAGATTTTCTAAAGGACTTTTATCATTTTTCTTAGATTCATATTCTCTCACTAGATTAGGAGAAGTTAGAGGTAGTTTCCAAGTGGTGTTCTTAGATTTCCATTTACAATTTCGACGATTACTTGTGATCTACCGATTGGATCGACGATCAATTTTCTCCTGCTTTCTTAGCATAGCTCAAGCTACCACTACAGGAAATCACACATTCTGTGACGAAATTTTGTGTGACGAAACAAAATTCGTCACATTATGTTACCTACAAGTGACAAATTTAATTTTCGTCACCAAAAAGTGAGAATTCGTGACGAATTTTCTTTTTGTCGCCACTGGTATTTTTTTTCGTCGCTAATTCGAAATTTTCATGATAAAAACAAGAAATTCGTCACAATAAACTTTGGTGACGATATTCATAATATTTAGTGACGATATTCAACGTCATGAAAAATAGTATTTTTGTGACAGTTATACGTTTTATCATTAATTATTCAAAAGAATTGGTGACGCATTTAATTCGTCACACTATTATTTGGTGACGATTGTCATTGTAATTAGTGACGATCATAGTCGTCATATAATATATAATATTAATGACAATTTTATGTTTCGTCGCTAATTGTTCATAGTAATTAGTGACATATTCTTTCGTCACCAATATCGATATATAGTGACGATTATTAATCTTTTTTTAATGACGCACTTATTTCGTCACAATATTATTCGGTGACGATCTCAATTTTAATTGGTGACGATCAATATTGGTCATATAATATAAAGTTTTAATGACAATTTTATGTTTCGTCGCTAATTGTTCATAGTAATTAGTGACATATTCTTTCATCACCAATATCGATATATAGTGACGATTATTAATCTTTTTTTAATGACGCACTTATTTCGTCACAATATTATTCGGTAACGATCTTTATTTTAATTAGTGACAATCAATATTGGTCATATAATATTCAATTTACATGACGGTTTTATGTTTCGTCATTAATTGTTCATAGTAAATAGTGACATAGTATGTTGTCAACAATATTTATATATGGTGACAATTAATAAATTTTTCCATATAAAATATAGATTTTACTGAATAAAAATTGTGAATATAAAATATATTAAAAAAATTTGTTTATTAAGATTCGATCACAAAACCTTTCGATTAAACTTGATCAATAGACAAATAACGACCAAATAGCTAGATAATTTTTATTTAATTTGATGTTTATTATTTATTATATTTTTGCCAAATAAGCTAGAAATTTTTTATTTTAATTTGATGTTTATTA
Source organism: Prunella vulgaris (assembly GCA_026898435.1). Lineage (NCBI taxonomy): Eukaryota > Viridiplantae > Streptophyta > Magnoliopsida > Lamiales > Lamiaceae > Prunella > Prunella vulgaris. The sequence goes on from JAPKLY010001066.1 coordinate 54,960, forward strand.
TTTATTATCTTTTTTCCATTAATTAATTTTTCCGTATAAAATATAAATTATATTAAAAAATCGAAATATATAAATTTTAATCCATCAAGGTTCGAACATGGGACCCTTTTACCTAAAGAGGATAACTACACCACTGGACCAAACACTACATTTGTCTTAGGAATTTTAATAAAACTATTTGAATTAAGTTTGCAGTATAAAAAATGAATACATCAATGGCACTTGAACCTATGACCTTTCCAACAAATAACTTGTCTTTCACCAACTAAGCTACACATAGCTTGTTTATTAAACTTGAAAAAATATGATAAAATAGAATCCCTATTATTCCCAATTAAATTCTTGGAAAGTTGATAACTAAAAAAGAAATTAAGTTCTTGGAGAGTGGATAACTAAATATTTGGGGTCACAGAGGCTCGAACTCTCGACCTCAAGATCACTCAGAACTATAAGACCTACGCGCCAGCCAACTGCGCCACCCCCACACATGTAAAATTTTTATATATTGTAACTAAAAAATGGATTCTTAATATTGTTTAAAAAAATATGATAAAAAAAAATCCCCAATACTCGCCCTAGCTCCCCAATTTCGGCGTGAATCAAAGAGAAGTTGCGTGAATTGTGTATTTTGGAGCATTCAGCAACCACAAACAACGACGAAATTTGGTGAACTCCGACCAGAAATTCAGCAACCAGAAATTGCGATGACAATTTGATGTGATTATCAATTTGATTAATGATTTAGTGATTCTAATTACAAGTATTGATGTTGGGATCCTAATAGTATCACTCTTTTGTGAGAATGGTATTAGAAACTACTCAGTCTAGTATTACATACTATTAGGTTATTTCCTAGTACCATCCTCACAAAAGAGTAATACTATTAGGTTATTTCCTTAATTTTTAGTTTTAAATTACTACTAAAAATAAAAGTTTTGCAAGATATTATCTATTTTAGTTTTAAATTACTAGATTAGATATAAAAAATAAAATTAGTTCAAAGATATGCACTTGTTGTACGAAAAGATTACTCGTTGTGTTACATGTTAGTTGCAATTGTACTTGTGATACATATAGTAGTCATATCCACTTGTAGTACTCACACATTCTCATGTTTACCAAAACTCCATGTTATGATAAATTTAGTGATTTGGTGTGTGATTATCAATTTGATTAATGATTTAATGATTCTATTTACCAGTATTGATATTGTGATCCTAATAGTATCACTCTTTTGTGAGGATGGTATTATGAACTACTCAGTCTAGTATTACGTACTATTAGGTTATTTCCTAATACCATCCTCACAAAAGAGTAATACTATTAGGCTATTTCCTTAATTTTTAGTTTTAAATTACTACTAAAATAAAAGTTTTGCAAGATATTATCTATTTTAGTTTTAAATTACTAGATTAGATATAAAAAAACAAAATTAGTTCAAAGATATACACTTGTTGTACGAAAAGTGTTGGGACAATCTGAGTATTTTGATTAGAACCCAAAACCCCTGATTAATTTGCCTAAGTATAGTGTTCAGGATAAAATAGTTCAGGATAGTTAGGTTAGAAATTCAGTACAGAAGGATCATGCTGAAAACTCAAGAATATTGGAGTCGACCCAATTTACTGAAGTCTGAAGCGTAAACCATTCTGAACGAGTCAGTCAGTCTCGCTGAAGATTGTCTGTTCTGAAGCTGAAGATCGAAGCCTGCTGATTCATCCTGAAGTCAATCCTGAAGTACCATTGTCTGATGTTTCTACTGAATACACTAAGCATGTTCAGGACAGAAGTCAGTCAGTGAAGAGTAAGTATTACCTATCAGGCTGTGCTGAATGCACATAGGACCTGACTTAGGCCTTGGTTCAGTTCACCTGAATCCTGTAAGTCCGAAGCAAAAAGGGTAACACATACTGTGCTGAATGACCTATCAGGCTGTGCTGAATGCACATAGGACCTGACTTAAGCTGTGGTTCAGATCACCTGAATCATGTCAGTCTAAAGGAAAAGGTTATTTATGCTGTGGGACAAGAGACAAAAAGAATGTCAGTAAGACTCCATTAAGGCACACGTTCAGACTGAGTTATTACAAGAGACTCAGAGCATTGAATGTACGAGGAAGGATAAATGTCTGAAGGTCAACTAGCCGTTATAGCGGAGAGCCAATGATCTTTCGACACGTATGCATGGAGTCTGCGCAGCATTTAATGCGGCATTTAATGCTTCTCAAAAGGTTGCAGGTGATGTGACAACTTGCCAGAATAAGCATGGCGGGTAGGTCGAACAGTATTTCTAGCCTGCAATCTACCTAAAATAGGAAAGATTTAATTTGATCTCCTCCAACGGATCTATTTTGAATCTCACCTATAAATATGGAGAACATTGCACCCATTCAAGGTTAACGGGAAATTTCCAAGAGAAAACTCTCAAGAATCCAAGAACTCAAAAGCATATCATAAACAACACTCTGCAATTAAATTTCCCTAGTGTTGTAGTAGGATTCACTCTGTATTTGCTTAGATCGATAGCTCTATTATTTAGCATTGATTTGTATTGCTAGAGCTATCTTAGTTGGAAACCAGAATACCAAACCTCTCAAAGTGTGAGATAGGTTGGTTAGAAGGACTGGGACTTGTAAAACGCCCAGGGGTCAGTTCCTAAGAGAGGAAGTTGGCTACTCGTGTCCCTTGGCACGTAAAACCCAAGTACCTATCCTCAGGGTTTTGAGGATAGCTTCCTGTTAAATCAGGTCGTGGACGTAGGAGTTGGTTATCTCCGAACCACGTTAAAAAGTCCCCTGTGTGCTGATTTACTGTTTTGTTCAGGATCATAAATGTCATCATATTAAACTGAACATACTGCATTGGCTTTAACGTCAGGACTGAATCAATCATCCTGAATCTGAATACTGTGCACTCAGCCTTAACCACCAATTTACTAAGCAACTCAGAGAAAACAATTTTAGAAACTAAAACGAGTAGAATCTAAGGGCTCACTTTCCGCACGTACTCTGACTCACTGAGATAGTAGTCCAACTGACTCGCTTCTGAGCAGTCAGTAGGTTTGTTATCTCTACTGAGCCTCCGAGCACTTTACTCACACCCAGTTTATCTGACTCATTACTGAACCGTCCATGCTGCCCCTGCGGACATTCAGCATACTGAGTACTTCAGGGAATCCTGACTGAGTGCGTTAGAGCATTTTTCTGAGTCTTTCAGAAAAATCTGACATCAGTATATTCCCTCCCATACACTGATTTAACTCGTTTCGGGACCAACAAAAAGATTACTCGTTGTGTTACTTGTTAGTTGAAATTGTACTTGTGATACTTATAGTAGTCATATCCACTTGTAGTACTCACACATCCTCATGTTTACCAAAACTACATGTTATGATAAATTTAGTGATTTGGTGTGTGATTATCAATTTGATTAATAATTTAGTGATTCTATTAACAAGTATTGCTATTGTGATCCTAATAGTATCACTCTTTTGTGAGAATGGTATTAGGAACTACTCAGTCTAGTGTTACATACTATTAGGTTATTTCTTAGTACCATCCTCACAAAAGAGTAATACAATTAGGTTATTTCCTTAATTTTTAGTTTTAAATTACTACTAAAATTAAAAGTTTTGCAAGATATTATCTATTTTAGTTTTAAATTACTAGATTAGATATAAAAAACAAAATTAGTTCAAAGATATACACTTCTTGTACGAAAAGATTACTCGTTGTGTTACTTGTTAGTTGAAATTGTACTTGTGATACTTATTGTAGTCATATCCACTTGTACTACTCACACATCCTCATGTTTACCAAAACTCCATGTTATTATAAATTTAGTGATTAGGTGTGTGATTATCAATTTGATTAAAGATTTAGTGATTCTATTTACAAGTGTTGATGTTGGGATCCTAATAGTATCACTCTTTTGTGAGGATGGTATTAGGAACTACTCATTCTAGTATTACATACTATTAGGTTATATCCTAGTACCATCCTCACAAAAGAGTAATACAATTAGGTTATATCCTTAATTTTTAGTTTTAAATTACTACTAAAAATAAAAGTTTTGCAAGATATTAATTATTTTAGTTTTAAATTACTAGTTTAGATATAAAAAATAAAATTTGTTCAAAGATATGCACTTGTTGTACGAAAAGATTACTCGTTGTGTTACTTGTTAGTTGAAATTGTACTTGTGATACTTATAGTAGTCATATCCACTTGTAGTACTCACACATTCTCATGTTTACCAAAACTCCATGTTATGATAAATTTAGTGATTTGGAGTGTGATTATCAATTTGATTAATGATTTAATGATTCTATTTACAAGTATTGATATTGTGATCCTAATAGTATCACTCTTTTGTGAAGATGGTATTAGGAACTACTCAGTCTAATATTACATACTATTAGGTTATTTCCTAGTACCATCCTCACAAAAGAGTAATACTATTAGGTTATTTCCTTAATTTTTAGTTTTAAATTACTACTAAAATAAAAGTTTT
>JAPKLY010001066.1:59570-73419 GCA_026898435.1 Prunella vulgaris
GATATTATCTATTTTAGTTTTAAATTACTAGATTAGATATAAAAAAACAAAATTAGTTCAAAGATATACACTTGTTGTACGAAAAGATTACTCGTTGTGTTACTTGTTAGTTGAAATTGTACTTGTGATACTTATAGTAGTCATATCCACTTGTAGTACTCACACATCCTCATGTTACGAAAACTACATGTTATGATAAATTTAGTGATTTGGTGCGTGATTATCAATTTGATTATTGATTTAGTCATTCTATTAACAAGTATTGATATTGTGATCCTAATAGTATCACTCTTTTGTGAGGATGGTATTAGGAACTACTCAGTCTAGTATTACATACTATTAGGTTATTTCCTAGTACCATCCCCACAAAAGAGTAACACTATTAGGTTATTTCCTTATTTTTTTTGTTTTAAATTACTACTAAAAATAAAAGTTTTGCAAGATATTATCTATTTTAGTTTTAAATTACTAGATTAGATATAAAAAACAAAATTAGTTCAAAGATATACACTTGTTGTATGAAAAGATTACTCGTTGTGTTACCTGTTAGTTGAAAATGTACTTGTGATACTTATAGTAGTCATGTCAACTTGTAGTACTCACACATCCCCACGTTTACCAAAACTCCATGTTATGATAAATTTAGTGATTTGGTGTGTGATTATCAATTTGATTAATGATTTAGTGATTCTATTTACAAGTATTGATATTGGGATCCTAATAGTATCACTCTTTTGTGAGGATGGTATTAGGAACTACTCATTCTAGTATTACATACTATTAGGTTATTTCCTAGTACCATCCTCACAAAAGAGTAATACTATTAGGTTATTTCCTTAATTTTTAGTTTTAAATTACTATTAAAGATAAAAGTTTTGCAAGATATTATCTATTTTAGTTTTAAATTACTAGATTAGATATAAAAAACAAAATTAGTTCAAAGATATACACTTGTTGTATGAAAAGATTACTCGTTGTGTTACCTGTTAGTTGAAATTGTACTTGTGATACTTATAGTAGTCATGTCAACTTGAAGTACTCACACATCCCCATGTTTACCAAAACTCCATGTTATGATAAATTTAGTGATTTGGTGTGTGATTATCAATTTGATTAATGATTTAGTGATTCTATTTACAAGTATTGATATTGGGATCCTAATAGTATCACTCTTTTGTGAGGATGGTATTAGGAACTATTCAGTCCAGTATTATATACTATTAGGTTATTTTCTAGTACCATCTTCACAAAAGAGTAATACTATTAAATTATTTCCTTAATTTTTTGTTTTAAATTACTACTAAAAATAAAATTTTTGCAAGATATTATAAAAATAGATATGCAACAAATAAAATCAACACATCATCTAGTTTGAAGTAAAATAAATAAATGAGAAAGTTGGGCCAAGTTTTCATTAATGGCCCATAACGTATATCTAAACCTAAATTTTCAGAAAATCACTTATCCACATTGTACATCATCTATTATACTCTTGTAGTCTTGTTCTCTTCCTCAGTCATTACCACGGATTTTTAGCGGCCAGGCATCGCTGTTTCCTCCACCTCAACCGCCGCCTCCTCCCCCGCCGGCGCCGCCCACGCCTGAGAGCTACATCAGACACAGTTGCAGCCTCGCCTCCGCGCTGCCACACGCGACGCACCTCTGCCATCCACGGCCACGCCACGCTGTCAACTGGAGGTATAAATGAATCTGATTATATTTTCAAAATTATTTTTGCAAGTGTGGGCTCAACATTTTTTGCAAACGGTTTGCGATTTGTGACTAAAAATTAGGCGTCCCTGTGTTGATATGCAAACTGTTGGAAAAATATACAAATTGAACTACTTAAGGGCCAGAAATATTAATTGCGATTCTTATTTTTGAATAAAACAATATATGGTGTCATAAATTCTATACCTTTATCTTAGCCCAATTTCGGTATTTATATGAAAATGAATAGAATAACTTTTTAAAATTGTTTTTTTATTTTTAATGTTATCCGTGATAATGTGATAGAGGTGTGGTGGTGTCACGTTAATAAGTGCAGAAGTTCTCTTTATAAGACTTAGGCCTACGGAAAGAGATAAAATACACTGAACTTGTAAATTATTTATGCTGGCCGGGGAAGATCGAAAATAAAAGTCGAATTTATTTTAAAACCTGCCTCAACCACTGAACTCCATATTTTAGACCCTCATAACTTGTCAATTTTAGTATTACTTTTTAACTAAAAAATGATTAGAAAAAAAGTTAAAATTTTAATAAAAAAAGCATTTTTCTTAAAAGAAAAGGAATAATTTTAAAAGGAACAGAGTATGCATTTATTTTAGAACGTATGGCCATATGAATATATGTAGTGTACACATCAGACGATAGCAACAAGTGTTTACTCGTATCTATTTTATTTATGAATATATGTAGAACGTATGGCCATATGAATAATATTAGTGTACACCAAATAAAACATATTAATATTTTATTTTTCCAAATAAAATCAACGCATCATATTGTAAATATCTCTGTCTATCAGTGTTTTTAATACCTCTAGTATGAGCACCGATTTTTATTAATTTTGGGGACTTGCGTTATTGCTTCATATATATGTATAGATTTGCTTCTTGGTTTCCTATTTCATGGAAAGGAACTGATTAATTTTGCTATATTTTCTATGATTAATTAATTATTATCATCCTAAGTCACCCAATTTTCTTTTTGGAATTGTTCTTTTGCAATGTTATCCTACATTTATAGTTTGTGGGTTTGAAATGCAGGAGTACATCAAAGAAGTGTTCACTTTTCTAAGCTCTGTTAGTGTGGTCATGGAGTAGGTTCTTTGTGTAGCATAATCTGCTTAATTATGATATTTTAGGAGTTATAGGAATAGCTTTTACTATTATCCTGGCAACAAGTTGAGCACTTGTGTTCTTGGTTGCATTTAATCGTTATAATTGTGAATAAAAAATAATCTTGTTCCTATTGAACTTTGGGAAGTATATTTTGCTCAAGTAGCACTAACTTTTTATTTTTTGAATAGTACTCTTTTTTGTTTTACTAAAAAAGGAACCTTAAATATGAGAGCATATATTAATTGCGTGACGACCATGAAATATTCTTATATTTTGGATATGGTATGTCTCTCAAAGTTATTCTCAATTTTGTTTACATGGAATTCTCATGATCTTACATTAACTTGATTAGCTTCTTTTACATTGTTTGAGTTGATGATTTATCAGTTAATTGTAATTAGTGGCTAACATTTAATTAAGCATATGTTAGTAGTAGTTCTTATCACTAAGTACAATTATTAGTTCATTTTACCAATCATGCTTAATTTCAGAAAAACATAAGTTATAGTCACGATTGATGACTTATCCTGAATCATGAATCATTCAGGATGAATTAATTGTTTAAGGTAAGATTTTTCCTTTCTTTGAACATACATCTCATAATGTAACCTTTTTCCATTAGTGTACATGCTCATATATGACATTGTTTGTATCTTAGGGATTTTGAGTTTTCACTGCAAGATAATTGCTCTGAAAGGAAAATAAAAAGTAGGTTGTTGCGTTACAGTGGTGCTATTATCTATAAGTGTATAGTCTATTCTAGAAATATTTTATAAATTACTCTTGGGGTTACAAAATGTGTTTTCTTGGGATATCCCTAATTCATCTGCTCTATTTCATAATAGACATAAATTGATCCCTAAAACACATAATTGATCCTAGGAGCCTGGTTATTCTTATTTGAGGTCATTTTGATTTTCATAGAGTATTCACAGCCCCTATTTCCTAGATAATTGAACATAAGACCTGATGATATGTCAATAATTAAATCATATAAACATTAAAAGAAGGTAACTATGAGTTTTGTGAATTTTATATTTCAATATTGGGTATGATGAAGTAGCTGATTTTTTATAATTTTTTGTAGACTCTTGAACTTAAACAACCGTGCGATCAAATTTACTTGTATGAGCAAACCCACAGTACAGAGAAAAATGGGTGGAAATCTGACAAGGCAAAAGAAAATTGGGTAAGTCGTGTAGACATTTATGATATTTGATTATGCTTTCTTATAAATTCATCTGATATGATTTTTTTAATAGGTGATATCTGCAGAGGAGAAGATTTCATCATCGTCGTTTGAAGTGCAAAAAGGAATAATGACATGGAAATTAGTTTTGGAGACATATAAGACTTCGATTTTTTTAGTTTATTGTTTCATGTAATATTGATAACAAAGATTGTTGATTGCTTTCTAATTTCTTGAACGAGTTTTTTTATTAATGCAAATTAATTTTTTTTATCTTTAATTAATTTAGTTTTTGTTTGTAATATTTATTATTTAGTATTATTACTGATTTAATATATATATAAATTCAAATAAATTGATAATAAAATGAATTATTTCACGATGAAATAAATACGTCACAATATGTATCATTTTTATGACGAAATAATAGTCACGATATGTTGACTAATCATGACGAAATATGTTGTTACTATATCAATTTTTGTAGTGACGATTATCATCATCGTCACTGAATAATATTTTTTTATGACAATATATTTTGTCACCATTTTTACATCTTTTAATATCGACTTATATTTTGTCACTGAAGTCCAATTTTTTGTGACAAAATTTAGTTGTCATTATATCTATATATATAACCACGATCATTATTTTCGTAATTTTTTTTGCAATTCTTTCATGACGAATAATGTCAAATACGACGAACTATATATTGTCACCAAATATGAACTTTTAGTGATGATTATTATTTTCGTCACTAAATAATATATTATAGTGACAAAAACAATTTGTCACAATTTTCACAGCATTTTGCGACAATAAAATTTTTGTCACTAAAGCATACTAATCAGTGACAAAATTCATCGTCATTTTATATGTACACATATAACGACGATCAATATTTTGTCACCGAATAACAACTCTTTCTTGACGAATATATAAAATGTGATGAAATAACCAAGCTAATCGTGACAAAATTAACGTCACTAAAGTAACTTATTTTGTGATAATTATTTATATCGTCACGTAAAATAGAACTTTAGTGACGAAACGTCATATTAAGTGACAAATTTTTTATGACTAAAGTGACAATTTATGCGTCACAATAGATAAAAACATACAGTGACGATGACTTATTTCGTCACCAATTGATGCCCTTTTCATGACGAATTAATGTAACGTCACATTTTTCATAATACCACGCAAATTAAATGACGATCTATGCCACAAAAAAATTCGTCACAAAATATCAATTGTGATGAAAAATGATGTTTTAGTGACAAATTTTTTCATCGGGATTTCTTGAATTTCCTGTAGTGTACATTTCTACCGATTGATTTTCGATTTCTATTGTTCGTGCTAAGGTAGTAGCTATCGAGAAGCTACCTCCGCCTATTAATGAGAAGGGAGTAAGATCTTTTTTGGGACATGCTGGATTTTAACGTAGATTTATCAAAGATTTTTCCAAATTGTCTAAGCCCTTATCTCGTTTGCTTGAAAAAGATGTTCCTTTTAAATTTGATGATGCTTGTTTGAAATCTTTCAGGTTGCTTAAAGAAGCATTGGTGAGTGCACCAATCTTGATTACCCCCGATTGGAATGAGCCTTTTGTGCTTATGTGCGATTCAAGTGATTATGCTATGGGGGTAGTGTTAGGCCAATTAAGAGAGAAAAGATTTCATGCAAACTATTATGCTTCAAAGACTTTCTCATCGACTCAATTGAATTACACCACTACCGAGAGAGAGCTTTTAGCCATTGTATATGCCGTAGAGAAGTTTCATCCATATCTTGTGGGGACGAAAACCATTGTCTACACTGACCATTCAGCTATAAAGTTCTTGATGATGAAGAAGGATTCGAAACCTCGGCTGATTAGGTGGGTGTTGCTCTTATAAGAGTTCGATTTGGAGATTAGAGACAAGAAGGGTAGCGAAAATATTATAGCTGATCACTTGTTAAGATTAGTGAGAGGAGATGAGGCCTTGGAAGAAAAAGAAGAGATACTTGAAAGCTTTCCCGATGAGCATATTTTTAGGATTGAAGGAGAGAAAATTTGGAAGATGGAAGATGAGGCACCATGGTATGCCGACTTTGCTAACTTCTTAGCAAGTGGAGCAACTCCTTATGGAATGAATTCAAATGCAAGGAAGCGGTTTTACAAAGAGGTACGTCGTTATATTTGGGATGACCCATATTTGTATCGTCGATGTGTCGATTCTATGATTAGGAGATGTATTCCGGAAGAGGAGATTGAAAGTGTGCTCACACATTGCCATTCTTTGCCTTGTGGAGGACATTTATTGGCCTTCAATTTTTAAGGATTGTCACATGTTTGTCTCTAGATGTGATAGATGCCAAAGAGTTGGGGGGTTGTCAAGACGTGATGAGATGCCTTTGAATATTTTTCAAGAGGTAGAGGTTTTCGACCTATGGGGGATCGATTTTATGGGACCCTTACCATCTTCTCATGATTATCTATACATTCTTTTGGCCGTGGATTATGTTTTGAAGTGGGTGGAAGCAATCCCCACGAAGTTCAATGATGCTAGAGTGGTTATGGTATTCTTGAGGAAGAATATTTTATCTAGATTTGGTGTGCCAAGATCGTTGATTAGTGATGGGGGTACTCACTTTGTGAATAGAGCGTTGGGGAACTTACTTATAAAGTATGATGTGGAGCACAAGATCTCCACGGCCTATCACCCCCAAACTAATGGATTGGCGGAAGTGTCAAATCGCCAAATCAAGCTTATCTTAGAGAAGACCGTGAGTTCTAATAGGAAAGATTGGGCACTCAAGTTGGATGATGCGCTATGGGCTTATCGTACGGCCTTTAAGACTCCATTGAATCTTTCTCCTTACGTTGTGTATGGTAAGCCTTGTCATTTGCCCGTTGATCTTGAACACAAAGCTTATTGGGCCATTAAGAAGTTGAATTTTGATGAGAAAGCATGTGGGGAGAAAAGGCATCATCAATTGTTGGAGTTGGATGAATTTAGAGATGAGGCGTATGAAAATGCTAAGATTTTCAAGGAAAAAACTAAGAGATGGCATGATGCAAATATAAAAGAGAAGTCATTCAAAGTGCTCGATCAAGTACTTTTGTTTAATTCAAGATTGAAGTTGTTTCCCGGGAAATTAAAGTCGAAATGAAGTGGGCCCTTTACAATATCAAATTGCTTTGCAAATGGTTGGTATGAATTGATGAATGATAAAGGGGAACTCTTCTATGCTAACGGACACCGTTTGAAGCTTTACCATAATACCATGCCAAAGGAAGTGACAAACTATTTGAGGCTTTGTGATGTTGAGCCACCATGATTTGAGCTTAAGAGTCGTCCGGCTAGGGGACGTTAAATCCAAGCGCTAGATGGGAGGCAACCCATCCTTTAGTTGTTTAGGATTTTGTTGTTTTTGGTCTAATGGAGTGTATTTTTTATTTTTGTAGGTATGAACGATCCAAGAGGGTACCCTCACAATATCATTGCTCAAAGGGTGAGGTATTATATTCCTTCTCTTTGTGAAGTGCTTGGCTTAGCCAAGTTTGGGGGTATTGTTTCCTGGTATTGATGGTTGTTTGTATGTTTTGAGCTTTATTGTGCATTGCATGATTCGTGCCTCCACTCCTTTGCCAAACTTTTTAGACCTATGGTCCAAAAAAGTTTGGGGGGGTGTGATCGTTTCGTTATTCTCATGGCAATGCTATTTTTAGATTGATTTTTGGATGTATTTTTATGCTTTGATGCATATCGTAGTGATGAGCCTTTGTTTTGCTTGTTAATTTTAGCCTTACGTTGCTAGTTGAGAATAGTGTGGCATGGGATATGCTTATGGTTGTGTGGATGATGTAGATTGTGCATAGTTAAGTGTAGTTTGTATATTGCTTAATTCATTTTTGTCTATAGTGTAGTTGATTCTTTGATGCTTGATACATGATTGATGTGTACATGTTTCATATGATATGAGTCATGATCACCTTATCCCGTGAGGTTTGAGCCTATTTTGCCCGTTTCAATCTTAAACGGATGACATTTTTTTTTTATGTGAGATCCACATGGTGCATTTCCACTCTAGAACTTGATTTGAGTCTTGTTTGAGATCACATTTTGTAATGAGTTGTCAAAAATAATTTGAGGTCATCTTTGATTTTATAAGAGTCACTTAGCCAAATTATCTATGCTATGACATTGATTCTATAGTTAGCCATTTTGTGCCTTTGGCCTTTTTCTTTGGCAACCTATGATTGTAGCTTGATTATCCTTCCTTTTGAGCCTTATTTTCCCTATTACTAGTGGAGCTTATATGAGGATATGAGGGTTACATGTGCTTTGAAAGCAAGCTTGGTGGATAAGATGGTGAAGAAAAGTGAAAGAGACAAAATATGAAGATGTAAAAAAAAAGTGGAAGTTTTGTTGAATGAAAAGATGTGAAGAAGAGCTTATGTTCATAATGTGTTGGTGATGTGATGCAAAATTGCAAAAGAAAGGAAGTGGAAAAATTCTTGAAAGGAAGAAGTGTGAAAAGAAGTGTTATGTGGTTGAAATGGTGTTGCAACTTGATCACTTGCAACCTATCTTTGGAAGAGTAGAGTCTTGACCTCTTGCTCCACTAGTATGATAGTCACTTCTATCCAAAAATATCCCACCCTTATCAAAGAGCCAACACTACAACCAAATAAAAAGTCCTCTTTGATTTGATGATGAATTACTTGTCAAGTGGTGGAGAATTTGAGACTCTTATCAAGCTTATGTTAGTGGATGTACTATGTGTGATGTTGAGTGAACCTCATACACTTGAGAGCTTGAGTGATACACTATCTAGTGAGGATTTTGACTCATTGATTTGATCTTGTGTACATTGATGTTATGTAAATTGTTGATGAGATGATACTACATTGATAGATTGCATGATATTAGGTGATGTATATATGGCATTTGACTTGTGCTTGATGCTTCATACATACAATTATTCCCCTATCTTATCGCTTCGTTGCTCGAGGCCGAGCAACAATCTAGTTTGGGGGTGTGATTAGGGTCATATTTTCACGTTTTAGCACTCATTTCTATATGCTTTTGGTGATATTATGTTCATATTTGACCCTATTATGTGATACTTTGTGTATGTAACCCTTTTTGGCTAGAAAGTTGTGATTGTAGGTGAAAACGAGCAAAAAGAGGAAGAAACAAGCAAGATCGAGAAAAGTCCAAATTCTGGAGTTGAGCAAAATGGAGAAATTGCTATCCTATGTTGAAGAGCTTGAAGAGAGGGTCACAACTAAAGAAGAATCGAGTTAATCGGAGTTCTAGAGCTCAAGATATGACAAAAATAGGGAAGTCACTCATCGACCGAGACTAAGGCCTCGGGCGACACGAATTCCTTTTACGGAAGACAGGCCTCCGGCGACATGGATTCCTCGGGGCTATTTTCGTATTTTTTGCGCGTTTTAATGAAGGGCATCTTAGTCAATGATCCAAGGGCACTATATATACTTCCATCTCAGATTTTCTAATGGACTTTTGATCATTCTCTTAGATTCATATTCTCTCACTAGATTAGGAGAAGTTAGAGGTAGTTTCCAAGTTGTGTTCTTAGACTTCCATTAACGATTTCGACGATTACTTGTGATCTACCGTTTGGATCGACGATCAATTTTCTCCTGCATTCTTAGGATAGCACAAGCTACATTTCTACCGATTGATTTTCAATTTCTATTGTGGGATCATTTTCTAGCTATTACAGGTAATCTTAGACTTCCATTTACGATTTTGACGATTACTTGTGATATACCATTTGGATTGACGATCAGTTTTCTCCTGCTTTCTTAGCATAGCTCAAACTACATTTCTACCGATTAATTTTCGATTTCTATTGTCGGATCATTTTCTAGCTTCTAGAGGTAATCTTGTATCTTTTCAATTTCAATTGTAATAGGTAAACTCTTGAATACTTTGTATAATTCCTGCATAATGATGATAGCTATTGTTTCAATTTCTTTTATGATTACCAAATTAGCCATGGGCTAATCCCTTTGTGTGTTGGTGTATGACTCCTATGGAGTAGTATGGTGATTATGTTGATCTTTTGATTGCTATGAATTGTTGTATGATCAATTCTCTACATTGATGGATTGTATGAATGCCTTGCATGTGTAGTTGATCATAAGGGCCATTAGGAGATAGTCTCAATGAGAATTGGCCTATTTTCCTAAATCTTCTTGTACTAGGCCAAATGCATGCTAAGTGTTTGATTAAATTCCTAAGATAGTGAGAGCTATACATAGTGAATGGGAAGAACAATTAGAGGCTTTAATGTGTTATTAGGGAGACCTCTTGCATGTTAGAGTGGCTTACCAATTGATTGTACACAATTCCATGGCATGAGAAAGTGATACCTCACCATATGAAACATAGGATAGTACACTAGCACATATCTCTCACACTCGCTCACTTTGCAAACCAATGTGATAGGTAGTTTACAAGTTTGACTCACTAGTAGACATAGATACCAAATCCCCTTTATTTGCTTTGTGTTTTTTAATCAAGAACAATAGTCTTACCTTACAAATCCCCGTCTCATTTGGGTTCGATATAAAATAAACTTGGTTAAGCTTGCCATTGCAATAACGATCGTGTACACTTGCACGTAGACACCTTTTGGCTAAACAGGCGGAATTTCTTTCAGCCTGAGGATTCCTAGGCTGAGCTTTGGAGTTCCTTTGGTCCGTCTTCCTCGGCTCAGGATGAGGAGCCTTGGCCTTTCCCTTAGGTTTTGGCCTTGGTTCCTCAGTCCTTTGCCTGACAGGTTCAGCAGGCACTTTCTCCTTCCCTTTGCCTTTATCCTGACGAGCAACACTTGAGCTCTTGTCGTCAGTTTGGGCTGGGACAAACTTTTTCTAAGAGTTGCTCCCTGAAGCACCTCTCTTCTTCTTGCCCTTTGGGTCTTTTGAGGCATCATAGCCTAACCCAGCTTTAGCACCATCGGTCAGCAGAGAGAAACTTGTTAACTCATCAACCACTTGGGAAGATGTGTGTAACTTCTTCAGCTTTTCCTCAAGGCGCACATTTTCTCTTTTCAGGGCCTCAAGCTCAGTGGTGTATTGAAGCACTTTCTTCTGATGAGCATTCTCTTTTGAGATCAGTTCAAGATCCCAAGTAGTCTGCTCAGCACTAAGGCGAGCTTGCCACTCAGTTTCGAACATCCCTCTCAGAGCAATTCGCTCAATCATCTGCTGTTCCTGAGCGAGGAAAAAATCAGTGTCACGAGTCTCAATCAACAAGCTGATTATAGCATTCAGTCTTTCAACCGCCACTGGAGTTTCAACATGCCTATTCTGGGCATGAAGCAACTCTTCCTGGAGGTTGACTAACCTCAGTACTTCCTCAGTATCTCTCATTTTGAGAGACTCAGTTAACCGATCATTCTCCCCACTCAGTCGTGCATTCACATCCACTGTGTGAATATGAGTCTCCTGCAGCCTTGAGAAATCAACCATCAATTGCTCAAGGGTGAGCTGAAGGTCGAGATCCCTTGCTGAATCTGAGCTAAGCTCAGGTGCGTGATCAGGGAAAGATGTAGAGGAACATACCTCATCATCTGCCATAAGGAAGAGATCATCATACTCCTCATCGGAGAAGAGTTCAGGGATCGGCGTCCTGGGCCATCTGAATCTGAGGAATCCTTAGCAACCAATGCTCTCCGATCTTCTCCTGATAATCTGAGCTCCGGACAATCATACTGATAATGTCTGGTCTTGTTGCAGTGGTAACACTGATCTACATCAGAAATACCCGGTTTGTCAGTGTACCTTTTATCAGATGACTCCCTCCTGCTCCCTGATGATCGTTCAGGTTTGGAGCTGGATCTTCTGGGATCAGCATCATCTCTCCTTGAGCTTTTCTCATATCTGTGCCTCTCAGGCTCGTGTCTCTTGGAATCTGAACCCCTCCTCTCTTCCCTCCGGGGGCTCGATCTCCTGGGGCTGGAATACCTGCGGTCACGATTGTCAGTATAAAATTTCTTATACCTTCCGAAATGAGAGTTTAGCTTCTTGAATCTACGTGCCATCAGGCTGTACTCCAGGGCTAGCTCATCCTTGTTCATCTCTCTCAACGATTTCGAGCCAGATCCAGCCTCAGGCTCAGGAGTTGCTTTAAGAACCGCACTCTTTTCCTTTTCAGGTGTCTTCTCCTCACTTACATCCTCACTGACAACACCTTTCATCTTGCTCTTATCGAGGTCAAATTCCAGAAGAGGAGAGACAATGCTGATCCCAGAAGATCCAGCTCCAAGCCTGAAAGATCATCAGGGAGCCGGAGGGAATCCTCAGATAAGAGGTACACTGACAAAACATTTGCTAGTGATGTAGATCAGTGTTACCATTGCAAGAAGACCGGACATTATCAGTATGATTGTCCGGAGCTCAGTACTCGAGAGAGAGAAGATCGGAGAGCCAAGAGAGAGCTCAGCGCATCAGACCAGAGAGCAATGCTTGATGAGGATTCCTCAGATTCAGATGGCCCAGGACGCCGGTCCCTTGAACTCTTCTCCGATGAGGAGTATGATGATCTCTGCCTGATGGCAGATGATGAGGTATATTCTTCTGCCTCTTCTCCTGATCACGCACATGAGCTTAGCTCAGACTCAGCAGGAGAACTCGACCTTCAGCTCACCTTAGAGCAATTGATGGTTGATATCTCGAGGCTGCAGGAGACTCATACTCACACAATGGATGTGAATGCACAACTGAGTGGGGAGAACGATCGGTTAACTGAGTCTCTCAGAGTGAGAGATACTGAGGAGGCCCTCAGATTAGTAAATCTTCATGAAGTGTTGCTTCATGCTCGGAATAAGCATGATGAACTCCACTGGAGGTTGAAAGACTGAAAGGTGTAATCAGCTCACTGATTGAGACTCGTGACAATGATTTGTTCCTCGCTCAGGAACAGTTGATGATTGAGCGAATTGCTTTGAGAGAGATGTTCAAAACTGAGTGGCAAGCTCGCCTTTGTGCTGAGCAAACTGCTTGGGATCTTGAGCTGATCTCAAAGGAGAATGCTCATGAAAAATTGGTGCTTCAGTACACCAGAGATTGAGGCCCTGAAAGAGGCAAATGGGCACCTTGAGGAAAAGCTGAAGAAGTTACAAAAGTGGCAAATGGGCACCCAAGTGGTTGATGAGTTAACAAGTTTCTCTCAGCTGACCGATGGTGCTAAAGCTGGGTTAGGCTATGATGCCTCAAAAGACCCAAAGGGCAAGAAGAAGAGAGGTGCTTCAGGGAGCAACTCTCAGAAGAAGTTTGTCCCTGCCCAAACTGATTACAAGAGCCCTAGTGTTGCTCATCAGGATAAAGACAAAGGGAAGGAGAAAGTGCCTGCTGAACCTGTCAGGTAAAGGACTGAGGAACCAAGGGAAAGGCCAAGGCTCGTCATCCAGAGCCGAGGAAGAAGGACCAAGGAAACTCCAACGCTCAGCCTAAGAATCCTCAGGCTGGAAAGAACTCAGCCCCAAGTACTTCTCAGGCTCAGCCTAGAAATACTCAAGGTGGAAGGAATTCCGGTCAGGGGAGGCCTCAGACTAGGCCAGGGGCTATTAAGGTCCAGAAGCCTCAGACAGGGGACAGGGCCCATCAGGAGCGTCCCAATCCTAAGAGGAGAAGGACTAACCAAATGGCCCCTGAAAGGAAACGGAGACCTGACTCCGATAACACTCAGGCCAGACCTCAAGTGCCTAGAGGTCAGGCCCGAGCTGTTCCTTCTCAGGACAGACAGCAGCCCAATGCACCCAGGCCAAGGAGGAACAGGAGGCCCGCCCC
>JAPKLY010001067.1:0-20445 GCA_026898435.1 Prunella vulgaris
CTAAGAAAATCCTAACAACCTATCCTATGAATCACACAGAAAATAAATCTCTCTCTCTGAAAATTGTTGGCTGTAGACTTGCTTAGGCTGAATGCTTGTATGCGCAGAGTTGTTGTTGTTGCTTCCTCTTAGAACATCTTCTATTTATAGATAGAGTGGTGTGACTTATCCATTGGAGAATTCAAATTTGAATTCAGGATAAGGCTCCTCTCTCTCTATTGACATGTGTGAAGTGGTCCTCATCCTTCACACAGGATAGTACTGATTGTACTATTGTCCTTTTCTTCAGAATTCTGGCTGTCTTCAAACTAATCTCCATTATTCTCCAGAATCATAGAAATAACCTCCTCTTAATTAAGTACTTTTTAGTGAGTGCATGAAAGATATACTAATTGTGCTTAAGGGTCTTCATAATCTTCAATTAATCTTGGACTTGTACTTCCTCTCTTCAAACTGTCTTCTCAACTGTAGGGTCTTCAACCTTGCAGCTGCAGAGTCCTGAAAATACAAAATTGGCTGTAGAGAAACATTACAGCTGTAGGGTCATGTGTGGCTGTAGAATGATCAAGTATACAGCTGCAGACTTCTCTTACAATTATAACTTTCAAAAACCAATTTCCTTAGAACAAATATTAGATTCATTTTACCACTTTAAAAATAAGTTTTGCACACATCAAAATCTAGAACAAGGTACTTAACATAGATTGTTAAGCATGGCAAGTTCATTGGCCTATGGTTGATGACTCTTTCTCCTTTACAATACTATAAATGCCCATTCAAGTTTCAATGTAATTCCACCATAAAAATAGAGCTCTATTACATTAAAAACCAAAACCAAAAATAGAGAAATCCACCACAAAATAATCCAGAAAAACCAAAGAAAAAAGAAAAAAATCATCTTCTTCTTCATCCTAAAAAAACAAAAACAAATTCTCTCACCGACTATTTTCGACTATTCTTAACAAAAAAATATTAAAAAAATAAGAAATTTACATGATGTCAAGTTCATTGAATGCATTTGACTTGTAAATTTACACAATGTCAAGTTCAGATAAGACATACGCTTCCTACCTTAGAAGTTATAGACATTGTGACATGTGTTCATTGAGGAATAACATGTGCTTATGACCCTCAAAAGGAAATGAAAACATTCTGCCTAAGCAAGTCTACAGCCAACAAATTTTCTGAGAGAGCTCTATTGTTTTTATTCTTTGTGATTCATAGGATTGTTGGTTAGAATTTTTCTTAGAAAGAATCACCTTTCGTTGTAGTTACCTCACATGTTTTATAATTCTACTTAGTGTAGATATCTCTTTATGAGGTTTTGTAAACTCTTTGTGAGTTAGATTCTGAGTGAATAGAGTAGTTTAATCTCTTGTTAGAATAGGAATCTGAGTGAACCTAGTTCTAAGAGGGAACTACTTATATTGTTCTGAGTGATCTAATCTTAGTGAATTTGGCACCTGAGTGGTGTAACAGTGGATGTAGGTGGTCTTTTTATAGACACTGAACCATTATAAATTTGGTCTATTTACTTTCTGTCATTTAAATTCTTGTTCTGCATATTTAATTTATTTGTTACAGTCATCATTCTTTTGAAACCTGAGTGCATAAAACTTTGTGGTTTTTCACAGAGAAAAACTGACTCTACAGCTGTAGACTTCTTTAAGGCCTGTAATGTTCTACTGTAATGTTATTTGTTACAGTCATCATTCTACTGTAATGTTCTAGAATTCCCTCTTTGAAAAAGTTTGAAAATCTGATTTTGGACTCAAGGCCTATTCACCCCCCTCTAGACCTTGATCACTTTAAGGGACCAACATGGTTCATTACTCAATTTTTCATAACAATGTCTAATGCCCTGACCACAAGTAATAATGAAATGGCGACAGGAGATTCTCTTATTTAAGTCCACATTTTTATTTAAATTGTTTCGATGGGATGTTATTGACAAGGATGTATGTCATCACCAAGGAAACAAAATCTATAATTCATTTGGGTTAATTAACATTGAGCTACACATGTATATCTTGGAATTAAAAAAATTCCAATCAATTGAATCAAAGTCCCTGGGAAAGTGAATGTTTAACAAAAGTCTATGTATTATTTTACTCTTTTCTTCATCGATAAGTTCAAAGAGCAAAACACGCCAAATAAATCTTTCAACCTTAAATGAATTTTTTTTATTCCCTAAAATGATATTTAGACTTTATTGGTCCTTCTAGCAAGACTTTTGCCACAAGTTTGTATTAATATTGTTGGCTCTCTACTAAAATGATCAGTTAAACTGCTCATTAACAAAAAACCATTAACGAAAGGTGTCTTCTAACAAAGATCTGTATTATTTTCCTCTTTTCTTCATCGATAAGTTCATAGAGCAAAACACCCCAACAAAAATCTTTCAACCTTAAATGAATTTTTTTGATTTCATGAAATGATATTTAGACTTTATCGGTCCTTCTAGCAAGACTTTTGCCACAAGTTTGTATTAATAATGTTGACTCTCTACTAAAATGATCAGTTAAACTACTCATTAAACATAAATCATTATTGAAAGGTGTCTTCTAACTTTAGAGTCTCGAAAGTAATTTATTATCATGTTGGTCCATTTAATGTGGTGAAGGTCTCGGGGGGGATGAATAGACCTTCAAAACAAAGTTTATACTTTTCAAGTTGGGATACTAGAACCTTCAAGTACCTCTTCTAAGTTTAAAGCAATCTACAAGGTTTTTGGACTACAAAGGTTACAACTGTAGACTATAGAGTTTACAGATTTATGTTTTTCAAAAACTTTTAAATAAAAATCAAGCAACTTGTAGATATTGTTAGAGGGATTTTTCATACTTAAATGTGTACTGAAAAACCTCTTTATGTGCAGCGGAATAATAGTGTAGGTATTAATGAAAAACAATATGAAAGGTGAAGTTTAGTGCTGAGTGACTAGAGAGTCTACTGCTGTAGATTCTAGTTTCTGTGAAATATAAGTTTTATGCAATTTCAAATCAATGATGAATGTAACAGTATAAAAGTAAATAGTACAGAATAAGCAGTATAATAAATAATTAAACAAGTAAGAAAGACATGAGTATTTATTGTGATTCTGTGTCTATGAATAAGACCTCCTACATGCACTGTTACACCACTCAGGTGCCAAAAATAACAAAGAATGGATCACAAAAGTCAAATACAAGTATATCCCCCTCAGAACTAGATCTCTACACTAAAAACAAAAACAAATACTTAACCTTTTCCTCAGAATACACAGACTCATTAAGAGCCTAAATACATCACAAAAAGTTATCTACACAAAGTAGAACAAAAATAAAGTGTGTGAGTGAACAACAACAAAGATAAGTGACACCTTGTTTATTTTTTATGCCATTCATCTATAAGAATTTGGATAAAGGATTTTATGCGATTCATCTATAAGGATTTTTTATGACTTTTCAAAAAAAATAAAATAAAGAATTTAATGACACCTTGATTATTTTTGTCCATTGAGATACTGTGTAGACGTTATTATTGTATTTTCACTTTTAAATTATCGCATTCAATAGTTCGAGAAACAAGTCAAATGTATTATACAAATATGCGGCGATAATCCCATGTTTACATACAAATATTTTAGTAATCATGAATTTTGAACTTCAAAACAATGTTATCATGTCAAAAGTTGAGATAAAATTTAATAAATAATTAATTTTTGTAATAAATTTATTTTGTTAGAAAATTACGGAACAATTTATAATTTAAACTCAATTTTTAACACTGATGTATTTGTTTACTTTTTTTTTTTTTAACACCGTGTAGCTATTGCATATACATATGTGGAATGTTCACCATTTAGTTACTATTTTTTTCATTCACAACATTTAGGTACTATTGAAATACTTTTTCTTTATATTCTTTATTTGGTTTTTTTAATTAATTACAGATGTCCAAATAATTTGATTTGTGATTAATTCATTATTACTATATTTGAAGAGTATAAATCTAGAGATTAAATTTATGTTATAAATTTTATACGTTGATAAACTAGATTATTAATTCTCGATTTTCAAATATATAGATAGTCAACCTTTTTTTAATGATTTTGCCAACCTGTTTAAAGAATTTTGTATATTTTTTTAAAGATTAGGACAAAAAAAAAAATTTCTTATGGGCAGTTTTGTGTTTTTAGTATCTAAATATAGATCCTGTTAAAGGAAATTACATTTATGTGCCTTTATCAAAAGTATTTACTAGAAGGATAGTTTAGTCATTTCATTATGTATCACATATTATGTAAACCCTAATTTGTAACCTATATAAATGGATCTCATTCATGAGATATAGTGAATTAATCTCCTGGCTTGGTACGCCCCCAGATGTAACCTTTCAGGTGAACTGGGTCAATAAATTCTGTGTTCTTCGTTTTACTTTTTAGATTATCCTTAAACACGTTATCAGCACGAGCCTCTACGAGCGTTAAGGATTTACGAGAGGATTGCTCCAGCACAATTTTTGGATCGGATTCAAAACTTGGATTTTAATTTGGAAATTAAGCAATAATTTGTGAGTTTTTATTTACTGTTTTTCTTCTGTATTAAGGAGCATGTATATCCTGCAGATTATATACTTGCCTATATGCCTGATTTCCTGTTTCGTAATTATATTGAAATTCTGTATAAATATGATTACGTATTTGAACTGCAAATCTGGTATATTCTCTACCTAATATGTGCTCCAGCTTATGTTTATCAAATATACACAGCATATGTTTATGTGTGATATGTTTTGCCAAAATCTGATTCTGCACATATATGCACTGATCGTATACATGCCTACCTATCAATATGTGATTTTGTATGCTGTTTTGATTACATGCTTGTATATGACGTTGCATAACAACACCCTAACAAAACCTTGATACAAAAATCGATCCCTCCGATCGACTATTCTGTTTCAATAACCCAGAAAAAATTTTCGGAACCGATTTTTTTATTCGATCGATTCCAGAAAAACCAATCTGTTTTTATTCAAAAATTTTCCAGAATTCAATACCCTGTTTCGAAAAGTTTTTTTTTTTGAAAATCAAATCGGAAACTTCAAAACCTGTTCTTCGATTTTTTCTCAAAATCGAACAGTATCAATTTCAGAAAATCAAAACTCTGTTTTCGAAATCCCCCAAATATAAAAAAATAAATTGAGAAACAGGAAAAATTTGAGAATCAAACTCCTTTTTCGAAAAAAAATTTTGCTAAACCTTTTTCGAAAATCTTATTCTCGGGTTTTCAGAAACCCCAAACCCATTTTTTTGGGATTCATCACCAAACTGAAATCAATTTCCAGAAACTGGAATAAAAAAAAAATTCCTTAAATAGGAAATTCTGGAACCAAAATCAATTCATCAGAAACCCTACCTATCCGTCCCTCGCGAACGCCGACGACCCCTGAAATGGCCGACAACACAGCGGCGCTCACTGCCCAGACGGCGGATGAGCGCGAGAGAGCTGCACGAACTCAGGCGTGCCACGATGGCGAGCTCCTCGCGTCGGCACCTCCTCGAGACAACAGCCCCTCGTGACGGTAGCTTCCTTGCGATGGCGAGCTCCTCGCAACAGCGCCGGAGATGCGATGGTATCGGTGACGCCGTGAACGGCCGTGCTGAACGGCGCCGGCCCCTGTCCGGCTATCGAACGCCATAAACGGCGTTGTGGAAGGCTAAACCTCCATGAACGCGATTTTCTCGCGAACGGCCCGAAGGAATCGGTCCCCAATCTGTAAACCCTAAACCAATATTTGGGTATTGGGCCTTCTATTGGTTTGGACCTTTGTTGATTTGGGCCATTTAGTGTTGGGCCTCCGTCTTTTAATAATTGTTTTGGGCGCTTGGGCCATTTGACATTGGGCCCCTCTTTATACTCCAAATGGGCCGCCTGTTTGTCCAAATGGGTTATGCTCTTGGGCCTTTAATATAATAAATTGGTTTGGGCCTTATTATTTCTATGTTGGTCCTCATTTTTTGGGTCCTAATTATTAATTTTTGGGCTTGAAGCCCACTAAAATTTATGGACTCCTTTTGAGTTAGACCCTTAATTAATCATTAATTATTTTTGGACCTGAAGTCCCATGAATAAAAGCCCAAGTGGAGAGCTACACTTTTCAGATTTTGAAAAAAAAAAAAAAAAATCACAACTGAATCAGTTCTGATCACTATGAATTACAAATCAATGTGATGAAGTATTTTCACAAAGCATCAATAAATACATGACCTATAATCTCAAAATCTAATTCAAATGAATACATTCTTGAATTTTTTTATTATATATTGCTATGCTTGCATATTAAATAAATATCCTTCCTTGTGCTATAATGAATGGCTGAACGTATTCGACCCGATTATACTATATTGGACTCAAAAGAAACTGAGTACAATTCTTGCATTTTCAAAATCAATCATCCACAGGTATCAAAGGCAAAGCACTATCTGTTATGATCAAATTTGCTCTATATTACACAAAGAACTGTGTGGGGCCTTAAATGGATATTTTATTTCCAAAAGTTCTAGTCCAGTGAAATGAAATTCATTTACTCGACTACAAAAATGTTCAATGATTTAAATAATCATATCTTGCTCCTTGAAATATATTTTATTTTCTGTTGAAAGAAAACGACAAGAAAATGATATAATAAAAAAAAAAGGGGGAGGGACTCTCTTTATTTTCATACTTCAGCTAATTAATACAGTGCAAGTAACTGAGATGTATGATACAAATATTTTTAAGCATATTCAAGGCTAATTTTGATTAATAGAACAATGCAAGAACCCAAAAGAAAATGGGACATGACTTACTATTCCATACAAAAATGAGAATAATGCACCACGTGTAGCAGTGATGTACTAAATCAAATTGTAATGCAAGCACACTATAGCAAACAACTATAATAAATTTTAATGGCAACATGGACTTTGCTAATGAATTTTTTTTTCATACTTCAAGAATGTAGAAAAGGCATAATGCCTTGTTTATTTGAAATACTCTTTTTGGTCTTAAAGTTATTTAGACTATTGATGAATTTTGAGTTGGATTTTGATACGAGATTTTATTTTTATTAATGTTGGTTCATTAGATTTTATTCCAAAGTACTCCATTTATTTAGTCTACATGGTTCGAAAATAATATTTTCACGATGTAAAGTGATGCATTTACGAAATAAAAGAAAATATTAAATGAAAAGCAAATCATTTTACACAAAATGAAAAGTAGATCATTTTATTCAAATTGCAAAGTAAATCATTTTGTTCAAATTGAAACTCAAAAGAATATGAGATTTCTAAAAAAGAACAAGGAACAATGTCCAATGAGACAATTGTTGAAAAAAAAGCTCCATATGCATTAAGAACTACTCGAACCATGTATAATTTTAAAAATATTTGTACCAACGTTATTTATAAATACATTGTGAGAATGAAATTTATATATCAAATAAATGTGAAAGAAAACACATTTTAAAGGAACTAAGATGTCGATCTAGTGTGATGTACCTCACTACTATTCGAATTTTTGAACTATATATTATCACTGACGGACTATGTGATATTAATTTATATAGGCTTTTGTATAATAATTCATAATGTTGAAGAATTCACATTACGTCCTTTTTTTTTTTGAGTGACACATAAAATGAGATGAAAATCGATATAATGCAAGATATCGATCTTATTGTTGCACTTCTTATTTTCTGAAGCACCAGATACATGATTAACATCTCACTCTGCCTCATTATAAATTTTAAAGGCAAGTCACTCGTTCTGCATAGCCTATTCTTTAGCAAAAGTAACATTGAGACCTGTTTATGCTAAAGATATAAAATAAAATATTTCATTCTTACACAAGATACATGATGATATTTGTGGATTAATTAATCCAGAATGCGGATCATTCAAGTATTTTATGGTACTGGATTATACTTAGACATACGGGTCACATGTCACTTTACTGTCCACAAGACATTATGCATGCAAAACTCTTAGCACAAAGTACATGTCTTAGGGCTCACCACCCTAATCACAATATCACATTATTACATCAAAAGAATATGATGATTGTTGCATATATATTAGGATCAATGTAAAGCATCTTGATACCCACGTGCTATACAAAATGGTCTCGCAGAGGCCACCATTTAAAGAAAATATATGGTGGTTAGGAACTTGTTATGCGTACCAACATGCCTATATCTGCATGGGGTTTATGCAATACTGCATGCATCTTAACTTATTCGTTCTAGACCCACTGTTCACAGTCATTTTCTGCGTACCAGTTGGTAACTGGATATAGCCTGATAACATTTACGCATCTTTGGTTGTGCAATATATGTGCCTATTGCGCCCCCACAACGCACTAAAATGGGTCCTAAGAAACGATTTGGTATTTATATTGGATATGAATCTCCAACAATTATCCGCAACTTAGAACCTTTGACAGGCGACCTATTTACCGCTAGATTTGCGGGTTGTCACTTAAATGAGACAGTCTTCCCGTCGTTAGGGGGAGATAAGAAAAAGAATTTTCTGTGGGAACGACAGGAAGTATCATGGTCGATTCTTACTTTGTCTCATTTGATCCCCAAAACTTCACAATGAAAAAGTGATGTAAAATAATAAATCTTCAGAACGTAACAGATTCGATCCTTGATTCGTTCATTGATATTGCTAAAGTGACAAGGTCTTACATATAAGCTGCAAATGTGCCTGCAAGGTTAAAAGTTCTCAATAAGGGGCACAACACCATAGAAAAGGTGTTGCAACCATACTTGGTGGAAGTGTGGTTGAGGCCGTGGCTCCTAAAAAGAAAAGGGGGAGGTCACCTGGTTCGATTGACACCACCCAAAGGAAAGAATGGTAGGTGTGGCACAATTAAATATATCGATCATCAATATCGAAAATACATCTTATGAGATCATCTCTGATTATAGTTATGTCCAAGAATCATTACTGGAGGACGCTCCGATGTTTAATATGATTCTAGAGAATGAAAAATCTCTATTGATTATGAGAGTGCATATAAGTCAATGGACAGACATTGCACATAGACTAGTGATGTATTTATTTATTATGTTGCTCAAGAAAATATAGAGCACAATGAAATCGAACCAAGCTCAGCTGTAAAATATCAACTAGAGCAAACTGGCCTAAATATAGGAATCCATCCAGGTAGAACTTGATTTCTGACAAAGTGATGGGTATTTGGTCCGGTAGTGCTAGCCCGACCAAGTGTAAAGCCTATAGGACATAAATAACTCTTTGTCATAAAGCGTAATGAGAAATATATGGTCCTGATATAGAAAACTTGTCTTATAGCGCAAGGTTTCTCATAACGCTCTGGAATTGATTATGAGGAGAGACACTCACTTGTTATTGACGTTATAACGTCCTGCTACTTAATTAGCTTAGTAGCATCCGAAGGATTGGAAATGCAGCTTATGAATGTGGTTACTGTATATCTCAATGGGGATCTTGATTCAGAGATATATATATATATATATATATATATGAAAGTGCCTGATGGCCTTCTACTACCCAAGTCAAGTGACTACTTGATTGGGAAAGGTTACAAAAACAAAGAACAATGCCCTTCATATTTATAAAGAAATATAAGTTTCTCGATTTGCGATTATGACTCTTATGTTGATGGATGAGCATAGGTACTCTTAATGAAATAAGAGAAATCCTGAATCTAATTAAAATTATTGAGATAAAGGATCTTGAGAAAACTCAACTTTATTGAGTTTGTGGATAATTATCCACCAGTCTGCATATGTCCAAAAGATGTTCAGGCGATTCAATATGGACAAAATGCATTCTGTTAGCACTCTCGTGATCGGCCGATGTTTGGATTTAAAGAAATATCCCTTTCGTCCAAAGCAAAATGACGAAGAGATATTAGGAACTGAAATTCCTTGTTTAAGTGCAATAGGCGCATTATTGTACTTAGTTCAATATACTCGGCTAGATATTACTTTCTCAATGAACTTGTTAACTAAATTTATTACAGGACCAACACAAATATCATTGGAATAGTGTCAAGAATGTACTTTGATACTTAAAAGAAACCAGTGACATAGGCATGTTATTTACTATATAAATTTTGAAAAGGACTGCAGATAAAATTGCAACCCTTGAGAAAATATTGAATGCTATCCTATACACTTATACACCAAATAATATGTTATTTGGTTCTACCAATGTTGGTTATATCTTAGCCACAAACATCCCTAGATTGATTATGTATTTACCATGAGAAACATGGTATATCTTGGGCATCAACTAATAAACTTTGATAGATATCTCTTAAAGCTATTTAGAGACTATTACCTAACATATAACAATTTGTGAGTGTATTTAGTGAAAGTCTATCATCACACATTCAAGGAGTCAGTGATTTGAGTTCTACCACTGAAGATCCTTTATGCAATGTATTGCATGCATTGAACAGATGAATCTGTGTTATATAGGTGATATGAGACATATATTACCGAAGTTTTTCTATAACATGCGACAACAATCTTTGCTCAAGATTCAAGTAATGTAAGTAAGCTCTAAAGAAAATGTGGCTAATCTATTTATATAATCATTGTCCAAGATAACCTTTGAGAAGCGTCTTAAAGAAATTGAGATGTGTAAATTTTCTGAGCTCACTTGATAGATGTATCTATCAGTTGAGAGGTGTAGACTTCAGGGAGAGTCTTAACATAGGTGCGTTGCAACTCATTTTCCCTTCGACCAAGGTTTATTTTTTCTTATATGGATGTTACTTGGCAAGGTTTTTATCGAGGCAACTTTCATGCACCATCCATCCTTTTGATTTGGCACAAGGGGGAGTGTTAAAGGAAATTACATTTATGTGCCTTCATCAAAAGTATTTACTAGAAGGATAGTTTAGTCATTTCATTATGTATCACATATTATGTAAACCCTAATTTGTAACCTATATAAATGGATCTCATTCATGAGATATAGTGAATTAATCTCCTGGCTTGGTACGCCCCCAGATGTAACCTTTCAGGTGAACTGGGTCAACAAATTCTGTGTTCTTCGTTTTACTTTTTAGATTATCCTTAAACATATCCAATAATTTTTTATTTTTCAGGTAAGTTCTCAATTTAATTAAAATTATGAATAGGGCTCGATGCTTCTGGAAGCAGCATATACAATTAAGCCCTAGCTATAAAAGGAGACATCTCGAAATTCTGCAAGGCATCACTTGCACTACAACCTCACCTCTCTTCTAAAATTAAAATCACGGATCTAAACATGATTGAAGGACTCACATCTCTGTTTTATTTTTTTATTTTTATAATCACATGAATTGATTTGTTTTCCCCGAATGATATTCTTTTGAAAATTATCCTCCACATGTTTAAAATTAATGATTTGGGAGGCGCTAGAATCTCTTGAATCTCATGGATCAACAAAATTTGCGGTTTGCTGCGGAAGAAGGAAAAGGATCAGTCATTTCATCGGATATTCTCAGCCTGGATGTTGTTTTTTCCTTTTACAAATTCAATTTATATATTTTCGAAGATCTAAATTTAAGGATCTTTAATAGGTTGGACTTATATTTTCACAATTGTGAGGCCGAATCGGGTAAAATTTAATTTGGTTTAGCAGAATAATTTCAGTTACGTATATGTAATTAATAAATAATTAAATTGAAGAATAATAATCCAGCGGTTGTTTTATAATCTGACAGATCGGAATATTGACATCTTGCCGACTGCAAAATCGGCCCTTCTAGGTTTGCCCCACCTTTTTTGATCTGTATTTGCTACAGAAGACTCAAAGCTTACTGTCTTCACTCACAGATGTTATCATGAAGGAAATGAGATCCCCAGAAGTAACAGGCAGCATTTCTGGCGTTCTGCAGTAGGAATGTGCCACAACTTGCACTTGAGGTGCTTTTTTTATTTTTTAAAATTTGTACACCTGTGCTGTACCTGTGGAAAAATGTACTTTTGGCAGTTAAGACACTTTTTGATATTTACATGTATGTTTTTCTAATGCACATGACTATGTACACTTGCATCAGGTCAGATACCTTGATTCTCATGTAAGGTCCAGAGCAGACACCCTACGACAGAAAATTAAGGTCCAGTGGCAGAAGCTTCTGCTTTTAGAAATGCTTTTATTTGTAACAAGAAAATGGTAGAAAGCAAATTTAGATACTATGTTGCTAGCTTTCGATAGTCATGAAAAATATAACAGAAAGAGAGCAAATCTTGGATGACGGGAAAGAAAGACATTGGTTTTCTGAATGTCACGTAAACGTTCCCTTGTATCTAATTAAGGAGTATGAACAAAAAGTGAAGAAAAACAATCCCGTGTACACTAATATTGCTTTTTTATAATAATGCGCAATGTCTATTTGTGTTCAACAATCCATACTGCTTTTATATTTGTGTTCAACAATCCGCATACTGCTTTTTTATAATAATGCGCAATGTCCGCCAAGGAAACAAATTCCATATTTCATTTGCATCACTTGACATTGAACTACAACAGCCCTATATCATTCAATTAAAAAACTTACAATCAACAGAATCAAATCCCTTGGAAAAAGTGAATGTTGAATATAAGCTCTACATCATTTTTCTCGAAATAAGAATTGACGTAATAGCAAAATGCATAACACTTGACATAAAGAAATCAAATAATAGAAAGATTTCACCAGGAATTGTGGAAATGAAATAACTTGCATAAAGCTAAATAAAACTTGAAATGAATGAATCTTCAAATGTTCCAAAAGTAAATGTAATCCAACATCAAATCATACGTTCACGAAATCAATCCAGATAACAAGATAATCTCAAATATCTAAAGCAAGAATTAAAAAATGTTTGTAAAAAGCTCTCCCCCCTATTCTACCTACCTACTAAAACTCCTAATACTACAAACTTACTGAATCCCTCCAATACTAACCTCTCCCCCTCTTACAATTATATTCTCCTTTTTAATAATTGGACCTAAAATCCCTTGTTTAAAATACATTGGGCTGAGATAATTATAAAGTAAGAATTGGCACAAACTTTCTTCCTAACTAACTGACACAATAAAGTAAGAATTGGTTGGCGTTCCTCCTTTTCCGGCGATTGAATAGAGTTAAGATTTCGAACAGGGGTACGGCGAACGGCGGCCATTTCCAGCGATTAAGTGTTGGCGAGCTTCGATTTGGTGCGTGAGTTTCCATGATTGTGGGATGAGACCTTGCAGGCGAAAAACAATGAATTGAAATTTCTAAACAAGTCAAGTCAAGAGATTCGCATATATATTTTATTATAAATTTTAAATTTTCTGTTCAAATACAAAGAATGAGACGAGATTCCAGAATAATGACTTAGACTCTAAAATCTTATCATCTCCCATGAATTCCCATTGCCATTTGTCACGTTATTATACAGTCATATCACACTCTAAAAATGTTCAATTACTTCATCATTATTTGGCCCATAACAAACTAGACTCAAGTTTAAAGTCTACATATTCAAAGGGTAATGTTATATGCACCCACATGTTTATAAAGTACACACACTTATTAAAATATTATAATCTAAAATTGACAACACCCATATTAAATTTCCAAAATATCCTCCCACTATACTGAAATCTTACACCCACGTTCAGCCTTTAAAAAAAACAATTGAAAATTATTTTGAAAACGAACTCACCATTTTCTCACCCACAATGCTTTCACCAATCACTTTGCCATTTTCAACAGCAATCATTCATTGTAGCCCGCCCATTGAGAAAGATGAAGAAACAACAAAAAAGTCATTTCCTCCATCTAAGCTTGCTGCTAAAATTTGAGTACTGGAATTCGCATAGGCCATCGCCTCAATGGAGGAAACCGCCGTTCGGAGCTTCGATAGACACCGTCCACTCTCAACCACCACAGCCACCACTTCCTCCTCTGTTCGAAGTCCATAGCAGCCGTTCAAGCCCAAAATTAAATCGAAGTCGCACACTGTTGAAGATGCATCTCTGCCCGGAAAAGAAAAGCTTCAATCACTGCAATGGCCGGAAAATTGAGTAAGTTCACCGGAATTAATGGAAGCCACCTATGTTCTCTCTATCTTCCTCAACAATCACCACCGGAAGTCCGAGCCGATGCCTGAAAGCCGACTTCACCAATTGAAGCTCCACTCGCCGCTTGCAAACCATCGACCATCGCCGGAAATGGCTACTTCCAGTCGACCTCCATGAATCAGAATAAATGCTCCATGAATTGAAATTCAAACTGGCCGAAGGCGGGCGAACAGTGAGCGACTTGACTTCGAAGACATACCTTGATCTATTGCCCTGGTCATGTGAAATTTGGGGATGAAGATGAACTATAATGGAAATTTGGGTGGGTGCATCATTTTAATTTATCATAAGGGGCATAGTAGTCATTTCATAAATTATTACACATAATTATATATTTACATGGGTGCATATAACTTGGGCCATATTCAAATCTACATATTCAAATCAGCCCAAAAAGGCCTGAGTAAAAACTTCTCAAACTTAATTCAATTGTTGTCCTCTTCAAATTTTTTTTCATATATAGGCCCATTATTTCTGAAATACCCAACACCAATGTGTCTACAAAAGGATCAGGTACAAATCTTAACTATTCAACACCATCATCGCCTCCCTCCCCAAATATTTCGTGTACGTCTATGAAATGTTATCCCTCATATGCTAGAGCTTTGCAGCATCTTTAAGTCTTATGTATATGGCTAAACAAAAGGTGCGATTTGTGACCAAAAAAATAAAATGGATCCGCCATTTCATATGATTTTGTCTGGTATGGATTCCGTTATTTCATTTTTAGTTTTTTTTTTTCGAATTATGTAACAATTTAAAGATCTATAACAGGTTGGACTTATATTGTTATAATATATTCATATAATATATTATATTATAGTGGACATAATATTAGATTATAGTCCAGTAGGCTTTAGGCCCATAGACTTAGATGTTAGGGTTAGGGTACTATATTTATTGTGTTCTAAACCCTTGTACTTCATATGCTTCATACTTTGTAAACACTTTACGGCAGTTCATTGTTTACTATCTCCTGGCTTGGTCGCCCCAAACGTAGTCACTTTGTGATGAACTGGGTTAACAATCCTGTGTTCTTTATTTACGCTTATCGCTTTTACTTTCGATTACAACACGTTATCAGCATGAGTCTCTACGAGGATTAAGGATTCACGAGAGCATTGCTCAAGCTGTCTCGGAACAAATCGGATTTTGGATCAATTTTATTTTGTTGCTGAAACCGTAAGTTTCTGCTTTATTTTTAATCTAAAAAAATTATAAAAATCCATGATTTTGATATCCTGCATATATGTTGTTTTGACCGATTATGTTTATATATGTAAATTCTTCAAACTATTTTTTTATTCGGCATGATCCAATATGCTTATTAATTCGCATGATTAGTTTAAGCCCAGATTATTCATATGTATCTCTGAATCTGCAAATCATATCATGCGTATGCTATTCTGATAATTACATGCGATTGAATCTATCTATTTGTACACATGTTGCATGATACATTTTTATGAATTTTATGATTGCTTATCGATGCTTTATTTTTACAGTCAAACCCCAATTTTCGATCACTATTGTCTACAAAACTTAATACATTTTTTTATATTAGTAGGACCAAAGTGACCCCTTGTGCGGCTGATCAATCAGTGATTAGGGTCATAATTGCATCTTTTTGAATCCAATTCTATATGCTTTTGGTGTGCTTATGTTCATATTTGACCTAAAATGATATACTTTGTGCATTTAACCCTTTTTGGCTAGAAAGTTGTGATTATATGTGGAAACGAGCAAAACGAGGAAGAAACGAGCAAGATCGAAAAAAGTCCGGAATTCTTGAGTTGAGCCAATTGGTTCAAATGATATACCACGTTGAAGAGCTCAAAGAGAGGGTCCCAACGCAAAAATAATCGAGTCAATCGGAGCTCTAGAACTCAAGATACGAAGAAAACAACTCGCTAGGCAGCACGTCAACGCGGATCGACCGCGGATTCGTTCTGGAACGGCAGAAAACGTCGCGCGCGATCGCGATCGACCTCGCGCGTGATCTCGATCGACAGGAGTGCAGTTGTGGTTCGGCATTTTGGTAAAGCGCACGAACTCGCTGCCGATCACGATCGGCAAATTTCACAATTTCAGGGCTATTTTCGTTTTTTTGCGCGTTTAATGAAGGGCACTTTTGACTAAACATTGTAGGCACTATAAATACCTCAAGGATCAGATTTTCAAGGCATCTTGATCATAATTCCAAGTTCTTATATTAGATTAGATAGAGAATTAGGTAGTTACTTAGTGGGTTCTTAGTTAGATTCAATCTTCTTTCTTCAATAACTTTTGATCCGTCCGTCGGATTTCCGATCCATTTGTTCCTACATTCTTTTCTCGATTCAAGCTACAATTGTACGGTTCAATTTTGTATTTTACATTCCGGATTAGAAGATAGCTTTTCAAGGTTTGATGCTTGTCTTTCAATTCTCCAACAATTGGTAAGATTTCTTGTATTTGATTTCATATTAGTGTTAATCATGTTTGTCTATAGCTTAATTTTTTATTTTCATTTCCAATTAGCCATGGGCTAATAACCTTGTTGCATGGTTGTATGAATATTATGGTGAATTTAGTCTCTTGTTAATCCTACGCATGAATTAGCGATCTTGTTGGATTAGTTCTCTTATTAATGACTTGTATGAATGCTTGGGATGTTTAATTGGAATGTATGGCTTATATGTTTTAGCAATGAAATGAGAATTGAGCTATAAGAACTTTATGCATACCAAGTGTACCAATGAGAATTGCATATTAGCCTAAGACCTCTTAATTGGAGTGTTAGGAGTTGTTTAGAGATCTAGACACCCAATAGAGCCCTTACCTTGTGTTGTAGAGAGATCTAGACAGTAGTTGGCGTGACTAAGACACCAAGAGATCTTTTGCATGCTAGGATGGATAGGATACTAGAGGAACCATACTAGAATTACTTCCATGTACACTTAACACTTGCTCACTTCTTTGAGGTGATAGTTAGGATTTACTTTGCTTTGCCATAGTAGATAGAATCGTTGATGGTTTTCTTGCTTTCCTAGCTATTAGCCTTTGTAGACATTCAATGCTTGCTTGATATCGCAGCGTTTCCCTGTGTTCGATATTTAACTTGTTTAACTTGCCACGACCACAACTACCGCGTACACTTGCGTGGAAATCATACACGATTTTGGCAAACAAGTTTTTGGCACCGTTGCCGGGGAAACGTTCTCTTTGTCAAGCTAGTTGATGTTTGTTTACATTTCTTTTCTTTATTTTGTTTCTTTGTTGTTATTGACTGTTCTTGGTGAGTGTTGATACTTGATTATTTTTGTAGGAGTGAATTTACTTGAAGATGGACGGATACAACCATTACTCGTATCCTCCACAAAATACATACCCTCCTCAACCATACACATATCAACCTCATCCATATTCTCCAATACCATCTCCATATCAACTACCGCCTAAACAATCCTACCACCACCCATACCATTATCCCTATCCTTATTACTCTCCCTACCCATATCCATATTCCTATCCTTCTCCTCTCCACATTTCTAAGGAAGAAGAAGTAGAAAAAGAAGAGAAAGAGGAAGATGAACCGAAAGAAGACATATATGATCTAATTGATAGATTTCTTGAAGAGAATCAAGATTTAAATGAGGAAGATTTCAAGATAATCTTGAACTACAATGATAAAGGATCTTATACCCCTTCTTCTTTCACTATTCGTACTAAATCTCCTAATGTTGAAATTTATGATTCTACTTCTTCTGCTAAATTTGAAAGGAATCAAGTGAAAGAACAAGAAATGGAGGAGAAGGAAAGAGATGATTCAAGAGGAGAAAAAGAGAATAATCAAGAAGAGGTAGATGAATGCCCACCTATGGACATGAGCTTCATGGAGGAAGAACAACAAAATGAGGTGGAAGATGAGCTTCAAGGAGAAATGATCATTTCTAATACCTTAAACTCTTCCACTTATACTTACATTGATAATGTTGTTCATACTGATTTCGTCTTGCCTCTTGAATTGATTAATGATAAGATTGAATTGAGAGTCCTCTTGAAAACATTTGTTAGTAGGAGATGGGGGTGGAATGGGGTGATGAGAAAAGAGGAAAATGCATGTGCTTATAAGTATAAAATGAAAAGGAAAGTGGGGGTATGGGGTAGAAATCCTACTAGTTTCCTATATTATTATACTTTGAGATTTATGTTTGATGGGAGGAATGCCAATTATCCTTGGCCATTTAGCTAACATTGGTATCATCCGGCTAGGGGACGTTAAATCCAAGCGCTAGATGGGAGGCAACCCATCCTAATATTTTCTTGCTTATTAGGATTGCTTTGTAGTTTAGATAGTGTATTGTTTTGATTTGTTTTATATGAGGTAGTGTATTCTATTACCTTTGTTGGTGCATGTGATTTATCCAAGTTTGGGGGTGTTGCCTCTTGGAATATATGGTGATTTCTTGGCTTACTTGAGCTTATACATGCATTGTTTGTTCATTAATTCTTTGCAAATCCTATTTTCATCACTCTCTTCCAAACTTTTAGGATCTTTGATCCGAAAAAGTTTGGGGGGTGTGTTTTTGTTCTTCAAATGATAGATTTGCAATGAAGTGTGAGCTTGAGAAGGATGTCTTGAGGAGAATTCTCTCTCACTTGGCCAAGAAAGACATTTTCGTGTAAGTGGCAAGTCACTCTCCTATTCTTAATCTCAACTCAAGGTATGTCTTTACACTTATCTCTATATGTGCTTCACTTCCTAGGTTTAGTTTGCTTGATTTTAAATTGCTATTTGACCTTAAGTGTTGATTCTTGTGATATTGTGCTTTGATTTGTGCATTGCATGATCTTTTCTCCACTTTGCCAAACTTTTTAGACCTATGGTCCAAAAAAGTTTGGGGGGTGTCTTCGTTTCGTAAATCTCATTGCAGTGCTATGCTTTTGATGATTTTTAGTGATTCCTATGATGTTTTTGGACCATATGCTTATCATGTGCCTTGTTTTTGCTTGTTGATTTTTGCCATGATGTTGTTAGTTTAGAGTAGTGTGGCATGAGATATGTTTATGATTGTGTGGATGTATTGATAGTATAGGTTAGATGTAGTGGATTTTTCTCTTGATTCAAGTCTTATCTAGTTTGCTATTGATTCTTTGATGCTTGAGATTTTGATGATATGGGCATTTTTGATATGATATGAGTCATGATCACCCTATACCCGTGAGTTTTGAGCCAATTATGCCCGTTTCAATCTTGAACAGATGATTTTCTTTGATGTGAGTTCCACACATGTGTATTATACTCTATAACTTGGCTTGAGTCTTGTTTGAGGCTACATTAGACATTGATTTCACATGATATGATTTGAGGCCATCTTTTGGTTTTATATTGAGCTACTTTTCCCTATGAGCCTACCTTGATATTAATATCCATTGCTTACCATGTTGTGCCTATAATCCTTTCCTTTGGCTAACCACACTTTAAGCCATTTTCCTTCCTTTTTGGAACTCTTTTGTCCTTATGATTAGTAGAGTGAAAAGAAGGAAGGAAGATTGGTGATATGATGAAGAAATGGGTGGCCAAGGTGGGAAGATATTCAAATATGCAAGGATTGATGCAAAAATGTGCAAAGGCAAGTGCTAAAAGAGCTTTAAAGAAAAAGGTTGACTTTTCATGAAAAATTGGTCAAGTTTGACCAAAGTGTTGTGAGTATGTTCACAATTTTGCAAAGGGAAGATTGATGTTTAGAAGTGTGATTTTGAAAAAAGCATGAAGATGAGATTGCTATTTGTATAAAGAGATGATCTACATGATGATTCCTTCTATGCTTTACTAATCATACTTAGTCACTATTATCCATATCTATCCTTCCCTACCAAAGAGCCAACATTACAACCTTATGAAAGTCCTCATTGATGTGTGAATGACTTGTTATTTCAAGTGGTGGAGAATTTGAGACTTGAGCCAAGTTTATGGTAGTATTTGTATCATTGTGTGAAGATTGAGAGAACCTCAAACACTTGAGAGATGAGCTATACAATTCTATGTGAGGATCATGACTTGTTGATTTGAAAATTTGTTCATTGATTCGATTTTGATTGTTGATTTGATGAAATTGCATTTTAGACTTCTTTGATATTGAGCTATGATTCCATGGCATTTGATCTTGTGTTTGATGCTTCATCGATACAATTATTCCCCTATCTTATCGCTTCGTTGCTAGAGGACGAGCAACAATCTAGTTTGGGGGTATGATTAGGGTCATAATTGCATCTTTTTGCATCCAATTGTAACACCCCGCATAGGCAGCAGCTTTTTAGTCCTTTAATTATTA